>VDFB02254606.1:0-13769 GCA_007258455.2 Sequoia sempervirens
CATATTTTGTTTAGACGCTGCAAAAATCTTGTCTCCACCTCAAGAATCAAATATTTTTAGATTCACTTTTTGCTTGTTATAAATAGATTGAAGCAACAACTACAAGGATTTCGGTATACAATCTTTAGGATGCTAATGATTATGGTACATTAATCTAAAATTCTTCCTTTTTGGTTTTTCCTATATGACATAATCACTAATAAATTACTATTTGCATTGATAGATATTCAAATTGAATGTCCACAGACAAGGGTAGTCTATCAAGTTAAAGTTGGTCTAGTAGTGCCTCAAACCTCACCTTCGAACATGGTACCTATACTATGGCCCTATCTGGAAGAAAACAAACGTCCCTTCAATCACTGTGATATTGGGGTTTCTTTGGGAATGCCCTCTGTAAATTTGAATTCTTCAAGATTGGCTCCCCAACAGCCACTGCAAGATGACATCAATGGAGATGGCTCTCTGGTATTAATTTAGTAATATCTCATATTCTTACCCTATCTCCAAATTGATGCTATTTGTTAAGTAATCATAGTAAGAGAGGTGTACCATATGCCAAATAAGGATGGAAAGAAATATGGATTTATGTGTTGGTTTCTTAAGCTAGACTGTGATGTTTAACCAAACTTTGAATTAAAGTTTCAAAATGAGATTATGTAAATGTGTAAATTTTAAACATAAAAGTATTTGGAACTAGAGCACTGATGATATTCAAATCAGCTTAACTGGAACCAAACCTACACTATGTAAATTTTAACATGAATTTACTTTTCTTGGGATTACATTAAATTTCCATGTAGTGAAAATGGTTGATATCATGGAAAGGACAGAGAGCTGGGTCACAAGTTTCTATCTCAATGGATGAGAGCCTTCCATATTAGTATCATTGAGAACTTCTTGCCATTTTGGATTCATACTATTGAGTGTATGATAATGGCATTTTTAGAATTGTTATGGAGTTTTGATCTAGGTGAAGCCTCAGAAAATACAGTAGTCTCTTATAATGTAGTTTATATTTTAGCTCAAGAATAAAAGATAATTTATATTGATTTAGTATTTGGGTGCTATAATTGATAGAGTGATTGATTTTCACCTTATAACTTTCTTTGTTAAGAACCGGAGTAGAGACACCTCCTGACTTGCAACAATTATTTTCTAGACATCGTTGATTATAGTTTAGTTAAATTCATCATGAATTTTATCTTTCAACTTCTATGCATGTGTCTCATAATCACAAAATAAAGTTGTTTAATCTAATACCTCTTATGTTTGAGATAAGCCTAGATAGTATGCAAAGTATGCACAATAAGTGTTAATCTTCTAATTTAGAAATTATAAACTATTAGACTGAATTTCACAAATAAAAGAGTGGTCTCTTTTAGTATGAGTAGGGAGTTAGTGAGAAGGACCTAGTAGAAGTTTATAAGGTTAAAGAAGGATACAAAAAACCACAAAATGCCAATTGTGTGAAAAAAACAAATGAGGCTTAATGTAGGAAAGTTTTTATAGTATCCCGAGTGAAAATTTGGCAAGCTCAATTGTGAAGAGAGACATAAATATCTTTCTAGGAACTCTTTATTGCTTCTCACAAGCATTCACCATGTAAGTAATAGAAAATGAGACAATTCATTTGAGTCTTGGAAGTACATGATGGAAGGTTATCACTAAGATGGGATGATGTTGGAACTAGAAGATATTTTCTAGATGGTTTTCTTGTAAAACTTTCAATGTATTTCTGACATGATGGAAACTTTGAATAGTTGCCTCATATGGGTTGGAAATCGTGTATCCAATCGACTCAATACAATGGCCATGAGCATTGCTAATCAACAACTTGTTATGCCCTGCATACACACCCCAACTTTTTGCTCAGCAAAGTTAGGGACCCCCTCTATTTTCTTTCGTTTCACTGGTTTGTCTCATTTTGTTTTGCGCTTTGTTGTTTGTGTTCGTCTTTGTTTTTTTATTGTCATTTTGATCTTGTCCTGAACTTGTTCATAGCCCTCAGACCTTGCTTGTTTTTCCTTTGTTGGGCTCGGGATTCGAACTGGAACCTGAACTTGAACCTCTTTGGAAGGTTCCTGTTCTCGGTTCCAACCCGATTTGGATTCCCGCTTTGCATTGTGTTTTTCATCTTTTGGGTTTAGGTTTCGGACTAGGACCGACACCTTGCACTTTTGAAGGTTCATGTTCAGTGTTTGTTCCGATCCCAATCCTTGTCTTTTGTTGCATCATTTGCTTTTAGTCTTTCATCTTTCCATTCTTTTGTTTTGAGTGGTTTTGTTCTCTTGTTTGTGCATTTTCACCCTCGTGTCACTTGTTCTAGTTTAAATTGTCACATTCCTTTGATCTTCATGTCATCTTCTCATTTTGAAACTTCGAAAATCAAAAAAAAGATATAAAAATATTAAGTTATAAAAAATCAAAAATACAAAAAAATAAAAATTGAAAAATACATAATACAAAAATTTAAAAATTGGAAATTTTTTATTTAAAAAGCTATTTATTTACATAAATTTTAAATAAAAATAAATCTTTTAATTTTAAAAACTTATAAAGTTAAAATTTTAAAAATGAATAATAAAATAAAATTTAAAATTTAAATAAAAGAGTAAAATATAAATAAATCTGGTTTCAAAATTTTCAATAAATAAATCTTTTATTTATTTTAAAAGATTTAAAAGAAGTTAAAAGTCATAAAAATAAAATAAATAAAATTAAATAAAGTAAAAAATAAACAAAATATTAAGAAAACAAAATATAAAATAATAAGAGTAAAAATGCAATAAAATGGGAGGCTCTTCGTCGGGTTCAGAACGAATACCGAGCCTGACACTTTAATTTCAAAATGTTTGGTGTCGGTCCAGCCCCGACCCCGCCTTAATAAAAGGTTTGTTTTCAGAACCGTACCAATATAAGAACTGGGCACACATAAATGTTCACATTTGTAAATGGTTCCGACTCCGATCAGAAATGGTTCCAACTCTGCTCCTGACTTGCTCCCGCTCCGCTCCCGCATGTTCTTGGTTCTGATCTTGTTCCGCTCTGGCACGCACAAGTGCCAAAGCCACTCTGATCCTGCCATTAAGAGAAATGGAAACGTGTAGAGGGGTCACGTTTAAAACTTTCATAAACTTTTAAAACAAATGTACCAGATTTCGGTTCTCTGCCCGTGCATAAATGAGAGCCGTGAAGCAGGTTTGAACATCCATCCAAGCACGTACAGAGCACGAGGAAATGCATCAAAACAGATTTGTTGAAGTGGGGTATCATCTCAAGAAATGCCTTGATTGCAAGATTCACACATAATGGATTTGATTACAAACGCCTCAGAGAAATGTCATATTATGAAATGATATGCCCGCAGGTTTTTGCGCAAAAATGGAGTTGGTAAAATGGTTTCAGAAGCTCTGCAAGATTTGCATGGTGATATGTGAAAACCTAGACAATACACATGTAAAATTCTTGACATAGTGCTAAGGAAATGGGGGCGTCAGGGAATGCCATGTTTACGGATAAGATACCAAATAGAATTAATGAAAGGTTCTAAAGACTTTTGAGCAGATGTAACATGCAGGTGTAAAGAAGATTTCACAGGCGTTGCCAACATCTTTCCTGCCTATGTGCCAAAATGGAAGCATTGATTGGGCATGCGATCTGAAGCATAAAGTGGACAAGGTAAATTGTTTGATTAAATGACTCAAAGGATGTCATCACATGAAATACAATGATTGTCGAATGCCTTGAAAGACATAAAAGCACGTGGATTCAAGTTCGCTGGATGCACAAAATGGATCTGTCTAAAAGGATTTAAAGAAAAGTTTTAGACCAAGGCAATTTGTAGATGTAAAGCCATGAATCCAGAACATGATCTTTAACAAATATTGAATCTTCAACTACCCTGCTAAAATAAATGCAAAATATCCAAGCACACAAAGTTGTCCACGAACTGTTTGACAGAATGCCTAGAAGAGATGGCATTTAAAAGAATGCAATGGAAGTTGTGGAATGTTTAAAGAGATGTCGCCTCATGTAATGCAATAATTGCAGGATACGTAAAATGGAATGTTGAAAAGGCTTTAACACTTTCAAATCAAATGCAATCGCCTGATGCAAAATAAAAATGTCGCGACCTTCTGCTAATGTTCTCCTCGGTCTGTGCACAAAATGGGAGGGCCTTGAAAAAGATTATAAATATGCATTAGAACGCAATAAAGAATGGAAAGCACATACTAAGAAACTGAATTGTTTGCAGTGAATGCCTCACTGAAATCATGTCTTATGGCGGTGGTCATTACAATATGGATTTGATGATTAGGCTTTCAAAACGAAATGGAACTTCAAACCGATGCAATCAAATTCCACAACCTTTTGTCAACATCCTCTGTTTCAAAATGGAATCTTTGAAATGGTGAATCATTGTGTAGTTGCAGTCACCTTGGTGAACCTACATGAAGAATGTGGAAGCATGGACAAGGCTCGGGCGATGTTTGACAGACTACCTCAAAGAAATTACATTCCATGAATGCTTGATCACTGGATTTGCACAAAATGAATTGTTTGACCGAATCTCTCGAGGAAGGGCGCCTCAAGAAGTGGTCTCACATTACCCCATGATTGCAAGTTGAACAAAACAAATGTGCACAGGATAGATTTTGTAAGAGGCGGTCTCATTTCACTGAAGGATTTTGTTAGATGTTGTAGTTGCAAACTGCCCCTGTGAACATGCACCAAATATAGAGGGGAAGGCGCGCAGGAATTGTTTGACAGGATGCCTCTAATGAATGATATCCCTCGAAAATGTGATCTCATAGAAGCATAATTGTAGAGTCCTTAATTGTTTTTGCAGAGGGCCTCAAAAGAGATGATGTTTGATGAAACAAAAATGATTAGAGTATGTTTGTTTGAAGAGAATGCCCCAAGGAAACCTTCATTTCAGAAAAGCAACATTCATAAGGATATGCACAAAATGGATTTAATAAGATAATTAATTAATCATTTTATTATTATTAATTAATTATACATTTGTAATGGGAGTTATTAATTTGATGAATTGATTATACATTTATTATGATTTTTTGTAGGTACCTTCCGGGACAAATGATTCCAAGTTTCAATCTTGGATATTATGAGACTAATTTGCAAATCTGGAGATGAACTTTCGAATTGGAGGAGCATTAGAATATTGAATTAGCACAAGACATGATTTTCATTAATGTTATTTTATTTTAAAATGACACTAATTTAAAGATGGGGTTTATTATTTCAATTATTTCAATTATGATTTTGTTTATATTCAATCGAAATAATTTGAAATTAATTATTGTTTGATAAATTAATTAATGTGCTTTATGATTTACAGGCACTTTTCAAGAAAATATCTTGGAGATGATTTACAGATCAAACGTGTAGAAAGAAGATATTTGCTAAAAGAATCATCAAACTAGAGAAAATTGAATGCTTGGTGTGTCCACTTGGAGTCATTTCTGGGAAAGATGTTGATTTACATTGTGCAAAAAAAAGAACTCCAAGTCAAACTAAAAATTGCAATTATGAACTAGAGAGTGGAGTCTCAAACTGAAATCAAATGGAGTTAAGCAAGAGCTGAAACTGAAAATTTCTGGTGAGGAGTGATTGTATGCACACAAAAGCTACAACTTTTGATGTCTCAGTTTTGGAGGGAATTAGGAAAATTGTTGAGCTATTAATTGTAAAATCTCCTCATTTTGTAAGGGTTAGATTTTTAGGAAAACAGTTAGAAGTTTTACAAGCTAGCTGATTATAGTTTAGCAGTAGGATGGATGATGCATTTTTCTGATTTTCTTAGTTTAGATGAGGTAATTTGAGGATATTGGTTTCCGTACATTAGTGAATTTTCTAGAATTGTAAATATTGTTTATCTATCTTGCAACAGTAGAAACAGTCAGATTCAAACTGTTCACACTCTTAAAGTTCCCAAATTTAAGATGCCCATTTCAAAAAAATTGCCTCTGCACTTTCAGAAGTGCACCTGATGAACTTTCCTGAATGACCTACTTTGGAGGGTCATAATTTGAAGCTAGTTGATTTTTGTGCAAAATCCCTTTGCAGGAAAACTCATGTGTCCTATGTGACTGTACATGTCAATTTTCAGCTTCCCACGAAGAGTTTTGTCATTGTTTCGAAAAGCGAAGCTGAAGGGTTTTAGCACTTTTCTACTGTTTGCAAACGTTCAGTTTTGCAAAGTTGCCTCCCGTTTGAGCTAGCATTTTGCAATCAAATGATTTTCAAGAGAAAATGAATATTGTTCTGCATTTTCCATGCTTAAATGAACTCATATGTCAGTTTTCAGAGCCTAATGACTTGATTTGCTATTTTTAGCGGATCAAAACCAAATGGAATTTTTTTAGTTTTGCACTGAAACCTTTCTAAGAGGCCAACTTTGACACCTCATATATTTTCATAGGTGATGATTCAAGCTAAATCATTTTACACACATTCTCAATGTACCCAAATGTGTTTGTGTGTCTGGTGGTAGCTCGCCAAGAGTTGATTTGTTATTTTTGCAACAAGGTGATTTCATCAGTTTCAATTGGTTCTGAACAACTGTTTATTGCAGAAAGTTTAAGTAAGCAACTTTGATAGCGAATAACTTTTTCCTCATGAATTATTTCTCTGATCTTTTTGTTGCATTCAATTTTTTGGACTAATGGCTACATGCGTGCAAGTTTTTATGTCTCCACGAGGTCGTTTGATTGTTTTTCAAAGCCAATTCCAGAGCTAACTTGGCCAGTTTTGCACATTTTGCAAACATGTCAAAAAGTCAATTTTTATGGAATCCCACTTCATTATTTAACTCCCAAAGCATTTAGAAGTCATCTCAGATCAATTTGAGCCTGAAAGTTGTTTGAAAATGATTTTTTTTAAGTCGGGAGCACAAGGGACCCAACATAAGCTCATGTTCATAATGGTAAAAGTGGTAACCTTCATGTTACTGATTATAATTCTCTCAAGGTTATATATATATATATATATATGATTGAAACAATGATGCAACATTTGAAATTGAGGGAAACGTGTTTCAAGCTTAGATGATTTATCATAAGGATGAGGAAAATATTGCCAAATACCCAGGTCATGTATTCCTGAAACTCACATTTATGAAGATTCAGATACACCATATATCCAAACCAATGCAAATGTATGGAGTGCTTGCTTGTTAAGAATACCTTAACAAAGTGGAATCATGTTCTCTTGATTATTGTTTTTGCCTTTGTTCAAGGCTATGTTAATAATGATCATGATCACATTCAAGCATACTCATAATAGATTATGTTGATTGTTGCAATGCCGATCAATACCCTGTGTGAGATGGAATTGAAGGGTTTTATCTTGCATGAAGATGACATTGGTGTGCAAGATGTCAATGATCTACAAAGCTGAGAAGGAAACTTTTCTATCATGTATTAGCTAGAAATGGAGGGATAGAAACAATTGCTCATCTTATGGTTTCTTCATCTGATGATATATAGCTTTGCTACAGAGATATTGAGTGTAATGACATGGGCTTCATGAACAAATGATCAACTTGTTTAATACATTGCAAGACACATGAAATAAGCCTGATAAATACACTTTTCCCAGCATTCTCACAGCTTGTGGAAGTCAAGCAAATGCAATTGGTATGTGAAAGACTATAGGGTAGGGTATTCACCAAATGGGTCCGTTGGAGGATCATTAAATTTCAATCAAACGTATCCGGAGAGGCACACAACTACTGTGCCTTGTTGAGGTCAATGTGGTAATATAGAAGATACTTTGATTCGAGTAAGAAGACAACTACAGTAAGGTGTCTTGTTTGATGCCTGAATGGTGCAACTAAAGGCTGATTCAAGGCTACAAATCTGGCACGCACTAGGCATAAGAAATAAAGAGATAAGCCATCAAAGATTGGAGGCAGTGCATATACAAAATGAATTTGTTTAAGGACTTTAAGAGTTTCTGACAAAATGCAAAGTACGCCCAAGCATATCTGAATGAAATGTTGAAAGTGCTTTAGAAACTTTCTTGCAAATTCAAACGAAATGAAGACTGCCAATAACAAAGGGGACACCATATGTTGCAAGATATGTAAAATGTATTTATTGAAATCCTTAAAAGCTTCATAAGGCAACACCATTGGAGAAGGCATGCACTGCATGTAATGGATTTATTAATAGGCCTTTTGAAATCTTCAAACAAGTTTTAATCCTAGTGTAGCCTATGCATTGGAATGTGAAATGATTTTGAAATCCACAGAGGTGTGTGGCTTGAAGAGGGTATGCTCATCCATTAATGTGGGGAATGGAGGTGCCAACCGATGGATATGCACAAAATGGACGCTTTGAAAGGTTGCAGAAGCTTTTTAGTAAATGAAAAAAGACTGGCGCGATTTGAAACATGGGTATGGGCATCCACGCTAAATATGGCAATGTAGCAAGGTGTACAACTAGCGCATTGTTTGAGGGTGCAGTTTATGTGTGCAAAGTGAGATGCCACCCTTGCAGCTTGCAGATGTGTTAAGTAAATTCCAGAAACCTACGGCCCAATGCAGAATATGCATAAGAATGGATTTGATTAAAAGAGTCAAAACAAATTTCAAGCGAAAGGCATGCATCAATAAACAGAAAATGAATATGTTGAAGAAGCCTTAGAGTTTCCAAGAAAACACAATAATAAACAAGAAGCCCATTGAGCTTGGAGGGGAACGGCTGAACAGGGTATGCATCCCATTTCATCCAAACACATGAAAAAGGTGGAAATAATGAAGAAGCTAAATGGGTGCGCACAACAAGGATATGTTGAAGAAAATTTTAGAAATCCCCAAATGATTGTTGCATGCCCAAAATAGTTTGTAAAAATTCTTTCAGGTCTTAACTCGCGCAAAGCTGTTATCACCAGAAGTTGCACCCTTGTTGAACTTGATGTTCAACACCTCAGTGTAACATGGGAAGACCTCAAAAGCTATGGGTCACTTGTAAACAGAGGTCAACCTCCGGAGAAGGTCGGCTTCCTTTGGTGTCACCTAAACTACTGATTTTGCAGAGGAAAAGGGAGGAGGAGTGCATAAAAATGAAAACTAAATACTATGGTGATACCAAAATGACAAAGAACAACGAGACACTTTCGGAACACTTGAATGCGATGATGATGGATACGTAACGCGCACAACAAGTTTTGTAAGATTACATGCATAAATTATTTTCAAATGAGTTTGACATGCACACACTTTCCAAGAAGGAAAAGAAGATTTCACAAATTAAAAGCTCATGTGCAATTAAGTAAACACAGTTTGTAACCTACATAATACTACTTTTGTAAAGAAAGGAATGCTAACATGAGACAAATCTATAAGGAAAAGAAATATTTCACGAAGTAGCTTGATCAATCACTTGGAAATGCACAATATTTTTCAAGAACCAGAAGGAAAATTGAACCATCAATGGTAACCGAGGTAAATTTTATATATCATGCTCCAAAATGAGTTACAAAAGTTTGCTAATTTGAGAAAGGACTATAGAGAACCATAAATTTTGAAAAACAGAGAACCCCTTTACAAGAGGTAAAAGCAATGCAGCTTGTATACAAAAGATGTGACTAGGGCTTCCACAAAATGTCCGACTAACCGGAAGGAATCTGCTCCTTAGATCACTTTTGTAGAAATTAAATGTTGCATCCACATTTGTCCATGTCGGTGAAGAAGTCCTCCAAGAATGGCCTCCACGATCTTTGCAATGCATTTAATGTGCCAACCTCACATCCTGGCCTCTCAAACCTCCTTGAAGAACGCTTGAATGCCCCTTCCAGTTAATTCGAACAACTACTGAATATACGATGGTGCAGCCAAGACCTCATAATTTGAAACCTTTCTTTCCCCGAGTTCACTTCATTTCGGTAAGACCCTATCAGGTCGACGAGACATCTTGCCGAAGCCATCTTGTTTTGGCAAGAGCCTACCTTCCTATTCACAATGGTCGGTGAGACTATCGGGTCGGGGAGACTTCTCCCCAACCTCAAAATATTATATCAAAAAGGCATCCCCACAATGTGAAGACCGCCGTCGTCGTCGAGGACCTCCTTACCAAAGCAATATCTCTTGCAAGCCCATTTCATCGTGAGACCCTACTCGAATTTGATAAGACTGCTATCAAGCGCTCTCTTAGCGATGAGTTCCACCGCGGCCGGCTCCCTACTCCAGTGAGATGCGATTCTCTCAATATGAGGACCTCATAGCAAGCTCCCATTCTTTCCTCGAGC
This sequence comes from Sequoia sempervirens, assembly GCA_007258455.2. Lineage (NCBI taxonomy): Eukaryota > Viridiplantae > Streptophyta > Pinopsida > Cupressales > Cupressaceae > Sequoia > Sequoia sempervirens. The sequence continues at coordinate 10,276 of VDFB02254606.1, forward strand.
TCACATCATTTGGCCAGACCCCATCGAGTCGGCAAGACATCTTGCCAAAGCTACCTTGTTTTGGCGAGAGCTCACTTTCTTGTCTAGGAGAGATCACTCGATCAGCGAGACATCTCCCCGAAGGGAATCCCTTTCGTTTCGGTGAGACCTATCTCAGTCGACAAGACCCTGTACCGAGCTCAAAACATTTCGTCGATGCCGTTCACTGGGACCACCACTCCTTATCGGAAAGACTTCTTCGGGTCGGCCAGACATTATAGCGAGGCAATCCCCTTCTTTGCGATGACATTTCCTTTCGTCGAGACCTTCGTTAGTCACTGAGATATCTCCCCGAGCTCCTATTTCTTCGGCGAAACCCCCGGCCTTCAACGAGACATTACGCCGATATCAATTCCTCTCGGCGAGACTTTACGTTGTCGGTGAGACCCCATGCCAAAGGAAAAACCTTCAGTGAACTCAGAACACCTCGGCAGGATGTTAGCCGGTTGGGAAGACCTTACACCGATGATGCCTCCCTTCGCTGAGACTTTCGTTTTTCGGCAAGACCTCCTGCTGAAGGCAACTCCCTTCGGCGATGACATTTCATGGTCGCTGAGACCTCTTGCTGAAGGCAAACCATTCCCCGTGGCACCAACCTGTGAGCTACTGTCGGCGAGACATCTAAAGACTCATGGCGACCCAAATGTCCTGGCGACTAGTGTATTCAAACAAATAAAATGCACTGCTAGTCGGCAAGACAACAGGAGGGTCTTGCCGACTTTCTTCCTTGATGAATTTTATGCCAAAACTGATTGATGCGAGGCTTTCCAATAGACTTCCCTATTAGATAAGGACCTTCCCAATGAAATTCGAGCACCTGCATGCTGGGCTCAACCCTTATGGGAGCCACATTTAATCCACATGCGAATTTGAAACATAATTTCCCCCGATTGAGCCCATAGGGGAAAATTGGGTAACATTTCTAGTGACCTCAGCTGGATGTTTGCATGCTAAACATGGAAACCAGTAGCCAAAACTTGTCCATTGGGCATGGAGTCATTAGGAAAACTCAAAAAAAAATAAAACATCAGTTTTGTACATAGCTCAAATGTGTCTGTAACCTATAGGTCATAATAGGTTGCCCAAGACCCCAAAAACTGGAGAAACTAAAATGAAATTATTTACTGTGCTGAAACAACACTTAGGAAATGGAAAAAAAAGATGCATTTGAAATGAAACTAGCCTACCCTACTCTAACCAGCAAAGAAGTTGGTCAAATGAACCCATTGATAGGTTGGGTGAAATAACTGCCCTTTCTAAAAAAATTACAGTGTTTGCTACGCTGGAGAACAACTAAAAAGGAATGGAGCATGCATGACAATTCAATAGATAGTTGTAAGATCTCTTGCAGAACATATTCAAGCTTACTAACCCTTTCATATGGAATGTGAACATTCTCTTTCTGAGGTTGAAAGGTAACTTGAGTGTCCTCCTCCTCAGCAGTACCCTCATGCTTGGGTGCAAGCAAGGTATCAATATCTTTGCTAGTCTCCATTTTGGCTAGATGCTTGATCAAGCATCCTTGTGAAAGAATAGCTTCCAAGCCAATCTTGCTGGGTCTACTTTGATCAGCTGCTTCCACAGTCATAACCCCATGATGATTGGAATGAGCTACCTTGTGTGATTCAAATGAAACTATGGCAGCTCCATCCAATTGGTTATGCTGCTCACACTCTCTGGATTTAGTTAATGATGGCTTGGCATCAAGCTTTGAGAAAAACTCATCCACTATGCTTGAAAAAATATCCTCTTCAATTTCATGATCAGCTTCCTCATGCATGACATTTCCTACATCAATCTCATAACTTTCTCCTTGAACACTTAAAGGAGTGCCCGTACCTTTTAAAACATGCTTTTGTTGATCATGCCCCTCTTTATGGATGTTTTCACAGGTACCAACCCTTTCGCCTCTTAAGACCATGCTACCCCCATCTTCCTCTTAATGAATGAACAACCTATCAAAGCGAATTTCATCTTCTGGTTGTCCAAGATTTAACACTAGTGTTAGTTCAAGCAGGGTGTCTCTATCATAACCCACAAGACTAGGAAGTTCAACAAGCCAATCTATTGTGAGCTCATCACTTTGCAGCTCAAAACTGGGCATTGAGGTAAGTTCAGTCAAGCACTGCTCGTCTTCACCTATAAATTCTGGAAGTTCATCAAATAAACAAACAGAAACTTGAACTTGAGCATCCTTTCCTTCTTCAACTGTTTGTTGTCCTACTTTGTGCCCCTCCTCCTGTTTGAGCTTTTCTTGCTGTAGTCGGTAACATGCTACAGCTAACTGCATTGGATTTACTTTGTTGATGCTCTCCATGAGGAGTAAGTCATCTGAATCAATGGGACACTCTTGAGGGATGATGGACTGATCTTGTTTAGGTACTACATTCTCTTGCATTGAATTGAATCCCTTAAAGCTTGGAATTTCAAACTGAGAAGACTTACTAGGAGATTCGAGAGGTTAACTTTTCCTAAAGCTGGAAAACTTGTACTTAGGAACCTCTTGTTTGGAAAATTTTAGCCTCATTTCTGCATCTTTTGCAGCCAGTTGCTGGGTAAGGTTCTCTTCAAATTGCCTCTTTTTGGCCTCCCATTATGTTAGCTCTCAAAAATGCAAGCTGAATGCCCTTAGAGGCTGCCAATCTCTTGATATGCTTTAGGGGTAATAGACAGGGTCAAGAGAACTCAACCTTCTACTCTTTAGGTGTTGCTAACCTGGGTGGGTGTACCTTTCTGAATGAAGCAGACATAACTTATGATTTATTCTTCTAAAATGCTTTGTCCACAAGGGAAGATGACCGTGAACAAATGAAATCAAACTCGATAGCAATCTTCTGATCTAAAACCTAAAATGCTTAATTAACAGATATAAAGAAAATGAATGAATTCAAATGATGGAATTGCAAAGACCAGTGCCTTATTGGGTATGCGGAGTCAAATGAAACAGAAGTGGGCAACTTATTCTGTAAGAAAATCAGAAGTGTAGGCATATGATTTGTTCATAACTTGTATAAACATGCAAGATTATGACCAATAAGCTCTACTTTAATAATCTAGATGAATCTCCCTAATTACTATGATCAATAAAAAGGATTTAATCTCTACTTGAGAGAACCAGTCAATTAATCACACGAATCTGATAAATGTGCAATGAAAAACTGAACATAAATTTGTTATGTCAATTTAAACAACCAGAAAGAATCAAAATGGAGACAACTTAGCAATACTTTTCAATAAACTCAACATATAATTGACACCAAAAATAAACTGCCACACCAGCTGAATTTCATTGAAATCACCATTTGAAAACATGCACCATGGCCTCTGACATGAGAAAATTATTCTATTGTATCCATCTCTACCTACTGCTTCTAATCTAAAATCTGATGATATCTCAATAACAATCGGGGGGCATATTTATACACCAGCATTAAGAATCATAACGTTTCAAATTC
>VDFB02254607.1:0-81246 GCA_007258455.2 Sequoia sempervirens
GAAATGTATTTGATTTGAGAAAAAAGGACGTGCAAGGGTGGAAATGGAAATGAATGGAATCAATAGGGTATGAAGTGATTATTTCTTGCAACAAGGGGTGGAATAATGTCTAGTTTGGTATTGGTTATGCTTTTAAAAATCATCATAGGGCTGAGTCCATCAATATAAACATAGAAAAAAGACCCATGTTGCATTTCTCACTCTCTCTCATATTGAACAAGGTACTGAGATCCTTGAGCTTCCTCGAAATGCGACAATAGAAGGCAAAGTGGAAGTTCTTATGCATATACTATGGAAAAAATAAATATGGAAGATCATTAAAAAGAGAACATGTAAATGTTGATGAAGTGGAGAACATTAAATACATGGAGACAGAAATACGTAGAGCTATTCACAGATATATGCATGGATGCATCAATAAACACATGTATACATAGAAAACAAAACTACATGGAGAGATGGAGATATGAACACATGTATACATGGATGTATGCATATTTGGATATAGGTGCAAATGCATATTTTACATGGAAGGATGTATTCATATGCATATGCAAATCTGAATGAAGGCATATATGCATATATGCATGTATGGACAATATGCATGAATGTATGTCAATACATAACTTTTAATTTTGTTATATTGGAAAACAAGTACTATTTTGATAAATCAAAATTGGGAAATTAGCATTTAGCTGTTTCTATTTGTCAAAATATTGATAGATACATGTATAGATGTATGTGTGTATGCAATTCATAGGTGCATATATGCATAAATCAATGTATACATGCACCCATAGATACAGTCATACATATATATATAGATGCATGTAGAGATATGACAAGATATGCATGAATCGATATATGCATGGCTGCATCTATGGATACATAGATACATAATGAAATGGAGAAAAAGACACATTTATATATGCATAGTCTGATTAAAACTAGTGGCTGAATCGTACATAGTTCATTGAGACAAAATTAATGCATCGAATGGCATCTAACTATGAGAATAGAAACTATACATTTTAAATGAAAGTCAGGTTTTGCATTGTTACAATGTATTTGTATACTTTGACTATAAAATCATAGTTTAGATCATTTAAAGTGTTATGCATTTGAATCTTTTCTTGAAATACGAAGGATTCATCTGAGTCTTGGAGGCAATGCACAGCTGTCCTATAAAGAGAGCTTTGGAACCAATGAGCTGTCATATATACATGTGTGCATGAGTCCATAGATGCATATATACATGTATCCATGCAAGTTATTGATAGATGCATATATAAATGGATGTGTCTATGTAATTCATAGGTGCATATATACATAAATCGAGGTATACATGTACCCATAGATACAGTTACATATATAGACAGATGCATAGAGAGATGATAAGATATATGCACAAATCGATATATGCATGAATGCACTTATGGATACATAGATACATTATGAAATGAAGAAAATGACACATTTATATGTGCATTTATTTTGAGAGTTTGATTCTGAATCCATATGCATACTTTGATTAAAACTAGTGGCTGAAAGTACACAATTTATTGATACAAAATTAGTGCATTGAATTGCATGTGACTAAAGTGGAGGCTGGTTGGATTGCTAATTAGTCTTTGAATATATAACAATTAAAAGAGATAAATAAGTATAATTATCCTTGGGAACATTTCACAATTTGACTTTTCAATGAGAATGAATTAACAAAGTAGCAGTCAGACCTAAAGAAGGTTCAAGGACTATGCTAATAGAAAACCATATTTTGGACAATGGCTAGACAATCTGTCGAAATAGCTTTTAAAACTTTGAAGCAAATGCATTTCTCGTTCTGTTTATTTTCATTTTACATGTTAAATGGAAGTTGGGTTTCGGATTGCTGCAATGCATTTGGATACTTTGACTATAAAATCATAGTTTAGATCATTTTTAGTGTTATCCAATTGAATCTTTTCTTGAAATACCAAAGTTTCATCTGAATCTTGGAGGCAATGCACAACTGTGCTATAAAGAGAGCTTTGGAACGAACAAGCAAGCAACGCACAATTTTTTTTGGGTCACATTGCCAATCTCACCGTGTGCTTTAAACCTCCAAAGCAAGAGAAAACTGAGGGAGGAAAGTATTTATTGCCTCAGGTAATTGGTTGCTGGTTCTCGATACTGTAATTATTGTCCTCATAGGCACACATGCAAAGTATGGAACGATATTGAAAGCAAGTGAACTCTCTAATAATCCCATGAAACATAGTCTCTGTATGCATCCATGTATACAGGATTACATGTATATATGTGTACATGTAATTATGTATATTTTTTTTGTATAGTTTGAATTTGGAGAGCTATTTTATATATTGGGAAATTAGCATTTATCTATTTTTCTATTCATCCGAGTAGCTTTATAAATCATTTTTGTTTTAAAGAGTTCAGAAAAATGCGAACGCATAAATTGATTAAATAAATTTAAGCAAAGGCATAGTTTAAAAGTTGCTGGCTAGAGGTACGTAATGCATGAATGCATATTAAGTGCATTAAAATATCAGGAAACTGCAAGCGCAAAGATTGATTAATTAAAATTAAGCAAAGGCATAGTTTATCAAGGTGGCAGGTAGACGTACACAATGCATGATTACTGCAAAGCAGTCTCATAAAGAGAAGTTTGGAACGAAAATTATGTTAACATGTGCGGTAATGAGAGTTCTTTCCTTGAACCTTGTTATATATTCAAGGAGTAACTAGCAATGCAAACAGTGTTCCTTTTAGTCAAATGCCATTCAATGCATTGAGCTTGCATCAGTAGATTATGTACCTTCAGCCACTACTTTGAATCAAAGTATGCATATGGATTCAGAATGAAAAGCTCTTTTCTGTGAACGTTTTTTTAATTTGCCTATGCATTTACCCAGAATGCTTTTAACCAGTAGCATTGGCCAATCACATTTTGCCATTGAACATATTGCTTATTTTTTTGTACAGTTTGCATGTGAAGAGCTATTTTATGTGTTGGAAAAATAGCATATATCTATTTTTCTATTTGACTGAGTAGCTTTATAAATCTTTTTTGTTTTAAAAAATCGGGAAAATGCGAACGCATAAATTGATTAAATCAATTTAAGCAAAGGCATAGCCTGAAAGTTGGTGGCTAGAGGTACATAATCCATGAATATAGATTAAATGCATTAAAATATCAGGAAAATGTGAGCGTAAAGCATGAATGCAAATTAAATGCATTAAATGACATTTGGCTGGAGGTGAGTGTGCTGGAGTGGCTTGGTGAACATGCATGGACAGGATACTTCGGTCATTTAATATAGAGTTAAGTTACTTGCTATGCATTTTTATTACTTTGTGTGTGTTGTTTTTGTGTTCTGTAAGCCTGTGTTATGAAAACCTAGAATTTTCAATTGCTTTGAGCTTTCTTGCTATGATGAAAGCATACAGGAAAAAGGAATTTTGTGACCTATTATAGTTAATGTCCTCCTAGGCACATATGCAAAATATGGAAACATATAGAATTTGGCATGAACAATGTTGGAGGAATCACATGAACAATAGAACTATTCAACACTGAACTCTATGCTTGTAATAATTACTGGAAAAGTTGTAAATGCCATAGATGAAATAACATGAATAAAATTCTAGTTTCTGGTTTTCTTGAAATGCAATGAAAAAACTGCTATAAAGCCATAAGACAAGGTTGTGTAACATATTTCCATTCCTGTATCTAATTTCCTTAGACACAAATGCTTAACACACTTGATTGCAATAGTAACATGTCTACGAAAGTGGGACAATAGAGATCATAACTCAGTAGTTTTTAGTGTGAGTGTATATGTATCCTGACACACATAAGCTTGATCTGGCATTCATGAATACAATTGCTATGTACAGTGAAATAGCTAATTAGTATTACTATATGCAATATCCATATAACATAATAAATTGGTACAAGGCTAAAGTGACAGATCCATAAGTAAATGGACGCATGTACATGCAGTTGCATATAGGGATACGTAGAAGCTTAGATGTATACATGGCTGCATGAATATGTGCATATGTGCATATGGACATAGAGGCATATATACATGTAAATATTCACATATGCAGCGTAAGCAACATATGGATTTGTGTATACATGAGTGCACGCCATACATTAGAATGCATGATGGAAAAGTCACTATAAATCACAATGCATTAAAGTAGGCGCAAGACTTTGTTACAGTAATAGCATAAAAAATGATAAAAGCTAAACGAAAATAACCATTTATTGTCTCAAGTAGCTTGTTAATGGGTATAGAGTGTGCAATCATAACAACTTCTACCTGGTCACCATAAATTCTTGGGAACGTAAGAATCACAAAGCAAATATTGGAAAAGCTAGGAAGGACATAATGCAAAAGGGAACATTTAAACTATATAGTTTGAATGGCATTATGCATGGAGGGATAATAATTATTGAACATATATGTCAGATGTACATAGAGAACCATTGTCTTGGTAGGTGCAAAAACAAAATAAGAGTTTCAGACATCCATATTCTAAAAGACTTTAACATAGTAACCTATAGAAGTGTCTAAATGTATAATAGCAATAAAGTATTTTAAAACCAAGATTGTCTTTAACATGTGAGACCCAGTGAAATGTCTTGGAGCGTGGAAATGCAAAAAAGTAAAAGTCTGAACAATGTAAATCTGTGCTCCTCTATTCCTAGTTTCTTGGAGCATGGAAAGGCAAAAAAGTGACATTCTGAACAATGTAAATCTGTGGTCCTCTATTCCTAGTTTCCTGTAAAGGCAACAAAATGCTATGTATTAGAAACATAGTTTGTATGGATAGTGATTTGAGGTGCTCGTTGAAAACAGAGAAAGTGTACATATGAATGACTTTATTACCTTCTGGTGATGTTTCCTGTCTATTTGTCAATGCAAATGGCTTCAACAATGGCATTGTTTTGGTCAAGGCTAAAATGTCCTTCAACACTGAAGTCCCGTAAGATGAATATCACTGCTGATTTGTCCTTGATATAGTCTTCATAGCTGAGCCTTTGCAGTGTGGGCAATAAACGGTGCATGGTGGCCTGGTCAATTGAAGAATGAATTGTTTGATTGTCATAAGTTGTTATAATAGTTTTAAGTTGTAAACAAAAAGTATAATTTACTTGTTGGTTGCACTGTTTATAGTGAGTAGTTTTCTCTTGGAGTGTGCCATAAGCAGTAAATTTGAATTTGCATTTTGGACAACAAGCATGAAATGGATTGGAAAATGCATTTGCTGCTTTTAAAGTTCCAGAAACCTATAGAATTTGCTTCAAAGTTTTTAAACCAATTTGAACAAATTGTCTAGCCATTGTCCAAAATCTGTTTTTCTAGCAGCATAGTCCTTGAACCTTCTGCAGGTCTAACTGCCACTTTGTTAATTGACTTTGATTGAAAGGTCAAAATGTGAAATGTGGCCAAGGATAATTATACTTATTTATCTCTTTCAATTGTTATATATTCAAAGACTAATTAGCAATCCAAGCAGCCTCGCCTCTAGTCAGATGCCATTAAATCCATTGAATTTGCATTAATGAATTATGTACCTTTAGCCAGTAGTTTTAATCAAAGTATGCATATGGTTTCAGAATCAAACTCTCAAAATTTTAAAAGCTTCATTTTTTGAAATGAAGGTCTACTTTTGAACCCCAGCTGCTTAATTTTTATGAAACACATAGCATATGCCATTCACAATACCCATTTGCAAAGATTGTCCTTGTAACAAAAAAGCAACAATATGATTACAAGTACAATCAATATAGTGAGAATCTTGAATCAACCCTTTTCTCTGTCTACTATATGCAATTGTAAACAAAGGAGAAGGTTTATTCTAGAAACTCACCTTCTACTACTTGCTTCAAGAATTTTCCACAGCTGGACCGCTACACGACCTCTTTTCTTCCAACCAAAAGCATTGCACCATGTAAAAAGCTTTCATTAGAAAACAAAAAACATGTCTTTGTTTTTTTCTAAAAGAATGACAATATATACAACTCTTACTGCGATGGATACTAATAGCAAAAACCATTTAAACACTACCAAGCATTTTCCTAGATTCAAGAGACACAAGTATAAATGCAAACAAGTTTAACTACACAAACTAATTGCGACAGGTTCTTGGACCACAAATCTTCTAGCAATGAATTTGATCGCTCTTTTGCATGAAGACTAAAACTGTTCTATGAAACAATATTACTTAACTGCTCTATGGCAACATTGTAATTTGGATTCTACAACATTTTTTGACATAGTTTTTTATAACCCCAAGATACAAAAAATAGTAACAACGACATCTGACAAAATTTTTATGCTTGCCAGGAGGGAAAAGGTATCTACTGCATACTTTATGCTCCCATTGTTTGCATTTATGCCTACAAGGACAACAACCATGACTTTTTAACAGAATCCCTCTATCCTTTATGCTTTCATGACAACGGAAAAGCTCAAAGCAACACACTGTCGACTAATTGTTGAAAAGATCTCTTTATCGCACATGTTTTGATGACAATGGTAAAGCTCAAAGCAAGACACTGTCGACTCACATGCATGAAGTAAAATGAAAGATACAAAAACAGTAACGACGACATCTGATAGGATTTTTATGCTTCCCGGTAGGGAAATGGTTTCTATTGCATTCTTTATGCTCCCATTGTTTGCATTTATGCCTACAAGGACAACAGCCACGACTTTGAACAAAATCCCTCTATCCTTTATGCTTTCATGACAATGAAAAAGCTCAAAGCAACACACTATCGACCCACTGTTGAAAAGCTCTCATTATTGCACACGTTGACATAATTTTGGTTCCAAAGCCCTCTCTATGGGACCACTTTGCAGCAATTTAAAAAATACAAACTCTATAGGGCTCACATGCATGAAGTAAAATGAACAAGAGGATTTCTACATAATACCTATCAAACGCAGATGAAACCTTCGCATTTCAACAAAAGACTCAAATAGATAATAACAAAAATAGTTTAATATACAGATTTATGCCCACGAGGACAACAACCACGACTTTTAACAGAACCCCTCTATCCTTTATGCTTTGATGACAATGGAAAAGCTCAAAGCAACACACTGTCGACTCAGATGCATGAAGTAAAATGAACAAGAGGATTTCTACATAATACCTATCAAACACAGATGAAACCTTCACATTTCAACAAGAAATTCAAATAAACAATACTAAAAGTAGTTTAAAATATGAATTTATAATCAAAGCATACGAATGCCTCAAAGCACCATGAAACCCTACTTGCATTTCTTGTATGAAATAGAATTCAAAATGAAAAGTTACCTCTTCTGACCTCACTGTCCAGCGTTTTACTGTAACGACACTCTGGAAATTACCAAATTATCACCTCAAATAACTCATTTCTGGGTCTGGACTCTGCAACTATAACATATCCTGCTCAGTCGCTAGAACTCTCCCTTAGAACACTGCTTACAGAAGACAAAAACAACACACGCAAAGTAATAGAAATGCATACCAAGTAACTTAACTCTATATTAAATGACCAAAGTACCTTGGCCACATGTGGCCTCCAAACCATCCTGCCGCCTTCACCTCGAGCCACATGCCATTCAATGCATTTAATTTTTTATTCATACATTACGTACGTCTACCCGCCACCTTGATAAACTATGCCTTTGCTTAATTTTAATTAATCAATTTTTGCACTCACAGTTTCCTGATATTTTAATGCATTTAATTTGCATTCATGGATAACGCACCTCTAGCCGCCACCTTTTAAACTATGCCTTTGCTTAAATTTATTTAATCAATTTATGCTCGCATTTTCCCAAATTTTTTAAAATGAAAATGATTTTTAAAGCTACTCGGATGAATAGAAAAATAGATAAATGCTAATTTTCCAATTTATAAAATAGCTCTCCAAATTCAAACTATACAAAAAAAAAGTAATATGTTAAATCACGAAATGTGATTGGTCAATGCTGGCGGTTAAATGCATTCCAGGCGAATGCATAAGTATACCTGCCTACCTAGGAACTAATAAACATGGGATGGGTTAAGCTTGGAAATTGATGGTTGGATGTTGTAGAAGAGAAAAGTGTCTATTATTTATTTTTTATTCATTTAATCTTGACGATAAATTTATTGTTACGGTATTTAATTGGAGGGATCTTAAGAGTTAATTGAACTTAGTCTTGTCCCATCATTTTGTTTGATTTAACTCCAATGGTCCAAACTTGACTTAGATTTTATCCATTTCATCAGAGTCATATAATTATGATTCTATCTCTTGGACATAATTGTTAACTTGCAACTAGTATTGGCATAGTGAGATGGTTTAAATGTGGTGTTATTATTCTTGCCTCGAAGGTCCAAACCCCATTGGGTTGTTATTGTTGAGTGTTTATGTTAGGGATGAGGTCCCTCATTTGCGACCTCACTAATTCATGGCTCTGAATCAAAGTGTTTACCCCTTTAAAAAAAATTGTTGACTTGTAATGCTATTTGTCCTATTCAAAACTTAGTTTCACTTTCTCATTCAAAAATCCAACCATTAAACTTTCAATTAACAACTTGGATCAGATGTTTAAAAGCAATCTCCTAAGGCATTTAGATCATCTAATATTATTCATGCTAACAATTTAAAAACATTCATTATAAAACAATCAAGAGTATTTAGATTGTAACACTTTGTACTAGCAATGGTGGTTATTGTATCACACATCGTGCATCTTGTATGTTTAATATATTCACATAAAAATTATGGAAACAACAAACAAGGGGCTTGAATTAGGATTAAGGAAGTCTTACACTTCAATCCTAGCAAAGCAAACCCCTAAACGCGTTCTTTAATTTACTACCTTGAGCATAATTTAGTTATATTCTTAAAGCTAAAAGATTCAACAGTGGGTTATTGATAGAGATAGGATTGTGGCAAGGAGGATGTAATTGTGGGAAAGGGAGAAAAGTCTCAACAACAATTGTGTCCAGTTGCAGTGTAGGAAACAAAGACTTGTTTTCTAAAAAACTAATACTTTAGTTTGAGTTGAGAAGCAATCTAGAAGTGCATCTACAATATGATTTCATCACATACATTGTCGTCGTCATCAAAGAGATAAGAAAAATACCTAACCTCTTATTTAATTGTTCATTTTCTTGTGTTATTTACTCAACTCAATTATATTGGTCTAGGGTCTAATTAGAGCAATTAAGCAATCCTTTACACCTTAGATTAATATAATTTATGAAGAGAGTCATTTTATTTCTCTTTACTTGGTGAACCAAACTCATTGAACCACTTCAATTTTCACTTAGGGTTTAGGTCCTTCTTTGATTTTTCAAATCTAATACCTTAGATTTTCTAGTTTTTAATATCAATTTTGAACATCCTTTCATTTTCATTACATTACAGAGGATATTTGGCAATCTCCAACTTGACCAAACAACACCAATCTCACTTTTTGTGATGGTCAAAGTGTGATCAAGATGGTGAAGAATCCAAACTAGTATACCAAGACAAAACATATTGAAGTTCATCACTATTACATTTTTTAGTTGATCAATAATAAAGATGCTTTATATTTATTACTATCCTAAAATATAATGGTGAAAGGAAATATGAAGCAATAATATACTATTTCCACATAAACCTGAGTGAGAAAAGTATACAAACAAGTATTTAGAATCTATAATGTAAAAGAATAGATAAACATACCATCAATACGACACAAGTTGTATCCTAGATAAACCCTCAAAGGAAAAAATTTGTCCTCCAAAATTACTCGCATACTCAATGTATTATCTCATGAACAAATATTACAATACACTTGCAAAGTTTGCATGCAAAAGTTCTAAGAAATCAAGATCCCTGATTGCACTCCATGTGAATAAGAAAGTTAAAATCATGTAACCATACATTTTAATTCATGCTTCATCTCCTCAAATATGCAACTTACAAGAGATGCTCAAGCAACCTTAGCCAACAAGCCAAATTTTATACAAGCGAACCTCAACAACTACTCGTGTATTTATTTTTATAGAAACAGGCTTGCACAAAACCATGTGCCTATAAACCACGTCCCCCTCATTTACTTTTTGGTACAAAATTTTCCTAGTATTAAATATTTTCTCAATGTGTAACCTATATTAAATATTTATTCTAATGTTACATACAACATACAAAGTGACCCCAAGAATGCCTAACCTATACGATGTACACATCCCTAGATCCCCTAGGTGCACCATAAATAAATATTAATTTTATATTATAAGAATTATACAAGTTGTACAACACACATTTCCCAACATTCCCCCACTTATATACATTATGTAGACACTTATTTTTCATCATCTCCTAACATCACCCTCGGTATTTCATCTCAGTACCATGTCATATCCTAAAGTCATATTCTCATACCATTCTCTTTTTCACCATTAATTAATTAAATAAATCCATTTCCATCCATAAATAAATAGAGAAATTCATTTATATTTATCTACAAATAAATAATTAAAATTCATTTTATCCACTAATTAACCCCTCGACATTACTCTCTTATTTTTAATCCATGCACACCTTATTATCTAAAATAATTAAAAAGGGACAATTATACTTGATGAGTCTAATCATTAGATAGTTTTCTTATGTTTTTATGCAAGTTCAAAAACATTCTTAGGCATTTATCTTATACATATCCCTACACTATGCTATATTTTATGCTTATTACATAGCCTTGAACCTAATTTAAAGTATATGAAAATATGGTTATGATGTGATGGTTATTGCATAATTTATGTGTGGATATGTATGAATTTTAATTGATATGTGTGTTTAGCTATGGTTGTTAGTATTGTGTGCATGTTTTGTGAACTAACTCTTTGCAACTAGAAGGAGGTAGACTGTAGCCCACAACAACTATGAGGTGTAGCCTGTAGCTAAAGGAGTTCCTAGACAGCAAAGCAGGGGAGGTTCCAAAATAAATTTAGTACAACAACTACATAATGGAGGCACTTAATGAAAATGATTATGCATCATTATGATGTCCAATAAAGATGTTGAAGGAGAAGAACCCTGTTGCAAATAGGAGTATAATGTGACTGGTTCAACCAATCCATGTTCCAGTTTTGTTACAATAGTCTCAGTTCTACTAGGACTCTTTTTCCTTTTTTAGTTATAGATTCCCAAGTCTTTATCATGCTCTGATATACAAGGAGTGGTGATTTATGATTTCAATTTAGAGTCCTTGTTTTAATAAAATTCCCCTGTGCCTATATGTATGGCTCAGTGGTTGAGGTATTAGGAGTTAGTTAATTTTGTTTAAGAGCATATATAGTTTCCATATATTTTTCCAGTTAAGTTGTTCTTACACAAATAATGTTTATTGTTCAATCATGATTTCATAAATATGATATCTCAGCAAAATCTTATGTGATATTTTGGAGTTGTGCAATGAATGGTTTGAGTTATTATGATTGTGTTAATCTAAGAGGCTAGATTTGAGTTAGATCAGTGGAGGCAGTCACTTGAGCAAGGGCCACTCAAGGTAACTGTCCCTCACTTCATTTTTAGTGTAGTTACTTTTGTTGTAGCAATTATTTCATAAATGCATGTTAATTAGATTTCTTATATCATTCATGAGTAATTCTTGTTTCACATTTGTGCCTTAGATTGCTTAGGTTTGTTGTACTCTAGAGTGTAGGTTTAGACATCAATATCAGTTAAATACCATCATTCATTTATTGACAGCAATTAGTTACAGTCTTATACTATAGGTACCCGTAGCAATAGTGCTAACATTACTTTCTTTACTGATATACAGTTTTATGATTTCTCAACAAGTGTAATTCTTGTACTAGGATGTTGTAGGTGGTTTTAAGTCTTTGAAAGCACATACAATGCCAGTAACATCACAAGCTTACTAGCCCTGGATGATAATTCAACGGTGGTCTTTCCAAAGGCTCAAGTGGACTGTTTAGCTAAGTTTTTCCTCCAAATTGCATGATTACCACCAAGTTTATTAGACATTAGTAGGAACTCTATATTTTGGCACCATTGTTGAGAATGGTGCTACTTTCAAAGATAATTTTATGTTATTTCCATGCTTTCTTAGTTTAGAATTCACTTTTAGTATTAGGACAATTAGGTTGTATTCCTTCAAATACCAGAGCACTTCACTAACATTGTACAAGAGTCGTTGCTATACAAAGTCATAACTATTATATGCAGAGGCAGAGAGACACTTTGGGAAGATTCCTCCCCTCAAACCAACAAGCCAGAGCAAATATCAATGACCATAGTGATAAGAGTGAGGGTATTCCTAAAGAAGAATCTTCCCTTTCACCAACATCTACTACAAACATAGAGGGGACCTTCCAAATAATGGTTGATGTAGCAGTGGATGATCCATAAGAACATGTGAATTTTTCATTTGTAATTACCAACCAAGAAAGGGCTACTATGCTAAAGAATATAGCTCCTTCAGCATTACCAGTCTTCTATGGTTTGGTAACTGAGGATCCAAACACATTCTTGTTCAAGTTTGATGTCCTATGTAGGAGCTATGACTACACAACTGATGCTCATAGGCTCAAGCTATTTCTTGCAACTTTGAAGGATATTGCCATGAGATGGTTTATGGGACTAGGCAGAGATGTTTTAGATTGGAACACCATGAAAACAAAATTCTTGGAGAAATACCAAGACTATTACAGAGGAGTTGATAGGAGAAGAGATGATACTTTTAGAATGACTTGGAAAGAGGATGAACCTTTGGAGGATTATGTAGAAAGGTTTCAATTTTGCTTGAAGAAAAACCCATAGAATAGACTCTCAGATGAATCCCTAAAGCATGTGTTCTTGAGAGGATTCAATGATGATTGCATGGATGCCCTCAATCTTATTGGGGCAGGGGATGTGTCTCAATTACCCTTTGAAGATATTTGCAAGGTCTATAGAAATTACTCAAGGACCTTTACTAAAAGGTCAAGTGAGGAAAGAACATCCACCATTGGCAAGACATTTAGATATTATAAGTCATCTAGCTACTCATTTGGACACTCTACATGTAAAGAAGAAGCGGGAGGAGGCTGAAGCAATACTTACTGAATATTGCCCCAATTGCATACAAAGAAAAGCCAACTGCAAATGTAAAAGGGTGGCAAGTATTACAAAAGACAAATAAGAGAAACTAGATTTTCAACCACTAGAAGGTGAAGATGGATAGCTATTATATATTGAACAAAGAAGGCCATGGCAATCAAGACAAGGTATGGCACAAGACCCTCTAAATTTTAATACATATTTTTCAATTGATAATCAAAATTTCTCTGGTTGGAATTCTTAGCCTTCACCAAATAACCAAAACTAATGGTAAAACCCTCAACAAAACTGGAACCAGCAGCAACCAAATGTATAGCCACAACAAAATTTCCAAGGTTCCAATTATAACCCTCAATGGCTAGTGCAACAAAATCAATGGCAACCACAATGGCAAAAGAGCCAGTGATGGCAACACCAAAATGTGAATTGCCAACACCCTTTGTTGCCTTCTCAACCACAACAATAGGCCATCATGCCCAATTCATCAAACCCAACATCTCAGCCACCAAGAGATCTGCAATTACCTACCCAACCTACACCTAACCCCAATAACAAGCCTTTCCAACAGGAATATACTAACAAGGCTATACAATATCCCACTTATGGGGTAGAGGTGAGTGATGTCCACCTCAAGTTAGTGAAAACACTGGCTAGACCTTCATCCCCTCAAATTACTAAGATGGTGAATGAGGAACCCACAATTGAAGCTTTATCCAATTCACCTTTGGATCCTAGGTCAAATCAGGTAAACCCTCAACAATGGAAAAACCCTCAACAAAAGTAGAACCAACATCAACCAAATGTATGGCCACAACAAAATTTCCAAGGTTCCAATTATAATCCTCAATGGTCAGTGCAACAAAATTAGTGGCAGCCACAATGGCAAAAGGGTCGGCAATGGCAACACCAAAATGTGAATTAGCAATAACATTTTTTTCCTTCTTAGCCACAACAACAAGCCATCATGCCCAATCCATCAAACCCAACATCTCAGCCACCAAGAGCACCATAATTACCTACCTAACTTGTACCTAACCCCAATAAAAAGCTTGTCCAATAGGCATATACTAACAAGGCTATGCAATACCCCACTTATGGGGTAGAGGTGAGTGATGTCCACCTTAGGTTAGGGAAAACACTAGCTGGACCTTCATCCCCTCAAATCACTAAGATGGTGGATGAGGAACCTGCAATTGAAGCTTTAGACAATTCACCTCTGGATCCTTGGTCAAATCGAGTAAACCATAACACCTCAAGTCCAGAGCCTCCTTTCCCTAAGATTTTAGCCATTAAAAAAATATCACACCCAAGCTAAGACAGAACTATTGGGTCAGCTTAAAGATGTAAGTATCAAAATCCCCCTCATTCAAACTATTAAGGATATCCCAATCTATAGCAAGACAATAAGAGACCTTTGTCTTAAGAAACTAGGGAGAAAGAGGAAGGACCTTCAGATAGTTCATGTCCTGGGAAATCTTGTTGATATTATGCTAGGGAATATAACTTTTCCTAAATACACAGACCTTGGAAGTCCAGTAGTGGATGTTAAGATAAATGAGACCCTTATCAAGAACATCTTGATTGACTTAGGGGAGCCATTAATGTCATGACCAAGGAGACAATGTAGCTACTTCAACTCGCTAACCTTAGACCTACACCAACTTTTTTACAATTGGAAAATAGGTCAATAGTGAAACCTGAGGGGATCATTGAGGACTTAGTCATAGCGAGATTCATAAGAGTATCCTACAGATTTCATAGTCTTGCAACCAAAGGTCAACCTTGTAGAATATCCACTTATTTTAGGCAGACCATGGTTAGCAACAATAGATGCACTCATAGGTTGTAGGTTTGGGAACATGATTATATCAAATGGGACTATGACCAAGAAATTGGTTCTCTATCCACTAGCCCAACCTCATGAAAATCTAGAGTAGACTATATGGCCTACCTTGGATGAAGAAGATTACTATTCCCTACAAACTCTCATGGCTCTTAAATGCAACCCCCTATTAGCAACACAAGATGAGGATGACTTACTTAACCATATCATACAGAACAATTGTGGTAGGGACCTGCAGCAACAAGACTATCTTTCATGTTTGTAGGATCCACTATAAAATATTATACCTACAAATTCATCAAAAGAAGCATCTCAACTATTCCATTCTCTTTTTCCACGACAATGTGTCCCCAACATTAGTGGACTTGATCTATCATCTGTATAATTAGAATCCAAAACATGGGAAATCATGCCACGTAAAATGTTGAACATCAATAATGGATTAACTGAGTAACAACAAAATTCCTTGAACATTGTGTTGTAGGCACACGCAATAGTCTTTGCATGGGACTACCATGACATGAAGGGGATTGATCTAGACCTATGCATGCATAGGATCTACATAAATGATGGTTTCAAGCCAATTCAATAACCCCAAGGAGAATGAACCCTGCCTTAAGAGAAATAGTTAAGACTGAGCTACAAAAACTATTTGATGCAGGCTTCATTTATCCTATTTCTGATAGTCAATGGGTATCACCATTAGTTATTGTCCCTAAGAAAGGAGTAAAATGGAGGGTATGTGTGGACTATAGGGAGCTAAACACAACCAATATAAAAGATCACTTTCCCTTACCTTTCATTGACCAAGTGCTTCATTCCCTAGTAGGAAAAAAGTAATTCTCCTTCCTAGATGAATTTAGTGGCTATAAACATATAAAGATAGCTCAAGAGGACCAAAATAAGGCTACATTTGCATGCCCTTGGGGTACATATGCCTATTTTGTTCTTCCCTTTGGACTGTGTAATGCCCCAGCTATTTTCCAAAGGGCGGTGTTAAGTATTTTCTCAAATTATGCTCAAGATTCCATGGAAATCTACATGGACGACTTCACTACCTATGGAGAAACATATGAAAAGGCACTCAACAATCTAGAAAAGGTTTTGAAAAGGTGTAAAGAACATAATCTATCATTGAGTCATGAGAAATGTTTCATGATGATGACTCAAGGGATTATTCTAGGACACTTTATCTCAAGTGAAGGAATTCAAGTGGATCCCCATAAGATTGAGATCATCTCTACACTTCATGTGCCACAAAAGAAAAAATATGTCTTATCTTCTGAAATTGCACCCTGTTGAACCTGATGTTTAACACCTCAGTGTAACATGGGAAGACCTCTAAAGCTGTGGGTTTCTTGTAGACAGAGGTCAACCTCCAGAGAAGGTCGGCTTCCTATGGTGTCACCTATCACTTAAACTACTGATTTTGTAAGGTAAAGGGAGAAGGAGTGCATAAAAATGAAATTTAAATCCTATGGTGATACACCTAATTGACAAGAGCAATGAGACACTCAGGTTACACTTGAATACTGATGATGGATATGGGACTGCACAACAAGTTTTTGTAGATTATGCGTAAGTATTTCACAAACAGGTTTGACATGCACACACTTTTAAGAAGGAAAAGCAATTTTTCACAAATTAAAAGTTCATGTGCAATTTAGTAAAACACAATTTGTAACCTACATAATACTACTTTTGCAAAGAAAGGCATGCTAACATGAGAAAAATCTATAAGGAAATAGAAATATTTCACGAAGAAGCTTGATCAATCACCTGAAAATGCACAATATTTTGCAAGAACCAGAAGGCAAAATTGAACCATCAATGGTAACCAAGGTAAATTCTATATATCATGCTCCAAACGAGTTACAAAATTTTGCTAATCTGAGAGAGGACTGCAAAAGTCATAACTTCATAAAAGCATAAGAACTCCTTTTACAAAGAGGCAAAAATGCCATATATACTAAAAGTGTTGGCCTCTGCCTTAGGGCTTACAAAAATGAATCGGTTGCTGAACACGTCGGCCTTCAGATCTTTTGGAATACAGTTAATGTTGCATTCAATGTGCATCCCTCTGTCCATGTCAGTGAAAAGATCACCCTCAGGAGTGGCCTTCAAATCTTTTGCAACAATCACATTAACTTGTAGCCCTCGTGTCTGCCCTCAAAACTCGTTAGAGCTGCTTTAAATGTTTCTGAGTGTAGCCATTAATATCGATCTACCTTCTGCCAACAGAGATCCCAACTGTCACTGAGACTCATGGCCTTTTCTTCCTTTTGGCTTTCCTATGCTCAAGATCTTTCTGCAAGTTGACCATCTTCGAGAAGCAGCATCTGACCTCCCCTATTAGATCCAAACACCATTGCTTCACTGAGCCGACCCATTCCGCACACATTCTGTTGATCTTCTTCACAAGGGTAGTCAATCAGTCAAACTGCCACTGGTTCGCCTTTAGTTCCCTCTGATTGGTTGAACACGCTCCACGTAGGATTTCCAAGGGGTCAAAAGATTCTTCAGACAGAATCGCATGTCGGTGAGACACTAACCGTGTCTCCCCAATGCAATTATACCCTACAGCGGCATCGACATAGCATACAACTATCGGTGAGACCTCATATCAAATGCAAAAGTTATATCGATATCACAAAAAACCATCGGCAAGATAATCGTTATCAGCTAGAGGTCATGGCGAGTGTGCAAGAGTTATACTGCAACATAAAGTTGTCGCCTAGACTATCGCTATTGGCCAGACATCATGGCGGGCAATAGGAGTTATATTGATATCCCTTTCCATCGCCGAGACCATCACATTTGGCAAGACTCTCTCAGTCGGCAAGATATAGTAGCGAAGCCACAAGACCTTCGACAAGACATACCATCATCGGCAAGATATCATGTCGAGCTCAACTTCCTTCGGCGAGACCATTTTATTTTGGGGAGACTCCATCTGGTCGGCCAGACATTATACTGATATCATTCCATGTCGGCGAGACTCTCCCTGGTCGGCAAGACGTTACAGCGAAGCCCCCACCCTTTTGGTGAGACTCCGGAGAGTCAGAAAGACTTCTCCCCGAACAACCCTTCTTTCACTGAGACCTCCATTTGTCAGCGAGACTCCAGCGAGTCATCCAGACGTTATACCGATATCATTCCATGTTGGCGAGACCTCTTAGAATCGATGAGACCTTACACCAAAGTCAAAACACTTCCCCGGAGTCCCCCCGATGCAACAATCTTATGAACAACCTCCAGTGAGACCACCAGTTGTCGAAAAGACATCATGCTAAGCTCAACTTCTTGTCGGCAAGACTATGATCGTTCGGCCAGACCTCATAGCGAGCGAGACTTCCTTTCCCTGAGCTCAAATCTCTTTCGGCAAGAGTCCACCTTGTCGGCCAGATGTCTTAGCAAAAGCACAAACCATCGGCGAGAGCTCCATTTGTTGGCGAGACATCACGCCGAACCTCCTTCCATTGTCCCCGAGCTCAAACATTTCAGCAAGACTTCATCAGGTCGGCAAGACCTTACACCGAGGCCACAAACCTTCGGTGAGACATCTACTGGTCGGCCAGACCTCACGCCAAACTCAAAACTTTCGGCGATACCTCATAGAATCGGTGAGACATTACCCTGAAGCCTCATCATTACACCGAAGGCATTCCATTTCAGTGAGACCTTGCTTGGTCAGCGAGAGGATACATCGAGACCATAACCTTTCACCGAGACTTCCATCTGTCGATAGAACCTCTCCCCGATGACACCCTTCTTTGACGACGCTAGCCTTGTGCACAAGGGTCGGCGTGACTTCTTTCCAAGTGGAGAGATACATAAAAACTCCTAGCGACTAAAATTTTTGGGCGACCGGTGTATTTCAAATGAATAGAACCATACTGCCAGTCGACAAGACATCCAGTTGGTCTCAACGACTTTCTTCCTTAGGAGTTTTGTGCCAAATATGACTGAGGCAGGCTTTCCAATAGACTTCCTTGTGAAATAGCATCAGATGAAGACCTTCCCAATGAAAACTGAACGCCTGCACGTTGGGCTCAACCCTTATGGGAGCCACATTTAATCCACGTGCCAAATTTAAAACATAATTTCCCCCAATTGAGCCTGTAGGTGAAAATTGGGTAACAATATGTAAGGAGCTTTTTGGGAGATGCATGATACTATAGGAGGTTCATCCAAGACTTCAGTAAAATTGCAGCACCCTTGTTTGTTATGCTCACCAAAGACATAGAATTTGACTGGACTATAGAATGCCAGCACTCCTTTGAAGCACTTAAGACAAATTTGACTAAAGCACATGTCTTGAGAGGGCCAAACTGGACACTACCTTTCCACATACACACTGATACTTTTGATTTTTCTATAGGAGCAGTATTGGGACAAAAAGAAGGTAATAAGGAGTATGTTATCTACTGCATCAACAAAAACTTACAAGGAGCTAAACCTAACTATACAGTCATAGAGAAAGAGATGTTGGCATTTGTTCATGCTATCAACAAGTTTAGGCATTATATTACTTCCTATCAAGTCTTTATCCACATAGTTCATACTGCCATAAGGTACTTAATGAATAGACCTATAGTTGGGGGGAGATTAGTCAAATGGTTGCTCTTACTATAGGAGTTTGATATTGTAAGAGAGGGGGACCAACCATATTCAAGGCCCCAGGTCATAGAGAGCCAAGAGAAGAAGGCTGCCCTAACTTACCTCACTCTAAAGGGGTGTCTTGAAATGAGGGATGAGAATGATGAGGACTATAATGTCCTTCAATCACTCTATAGATTTGAAATCTAGAATTGGGGCTAGGTGAGCCAGTTTTTGGATTCAACACTGTACCTCAGGTAGCTCTTTGCTCGAGGACGAAATTGCAGTTCTGGGATGACAATTCAGTGCATTGGCGTTTCTCAGGTGCGTTGGCATCTGTACGACCATAGGACCAAAAAGACAGTATGAACCGCCAGAAAATTAGCTGACAGCCTAACTAGTCGCTTCTAAGGGAACAAAATAGAACTATGAAATAAGAAAGATACAAACGAATGTGATAAAGCAAATATATTAAAGCTAAGATGACGAAGATAATCTCACAAAAGAGCTTGTTCGCCAACTAGCTCCAAATGCACGTCCACCTACACACAAGGAAGAGGAAAATTGTTGGGGCCTGTATAGGAGTCTACCTCAGTTAAACCCCCGTTTTGGTGTTTCCACCTCCACAAACAATCAAGATAGCAATGATAGAGAAATGTATGATAAAGGAGAAAAGAAAGTAGAGAACACAATAAACACTACAAAACAATAAAGTGCTACTCAACCAAATCGTAGAGGAGAGGAGTGAAAACGTTACCACCTCCACCAAGAGCTCACTAGCCAATGATGGAGAAAGAGGGCTTGAACAATCACCATAGCCTCAACTGTGATGAAGGGAGGTGTTGCAAAACCTCAAGCCCCTGTTGTAATGACTTGTTCCACACTTGCTCTACAGAGTTGATGGAGTGTTGTTGTTGTTGCTATGGAGTGCCAAAGTGCTACTTGAAGGAATGCTTGAGAATGCAATAAGTGATTGCTAGAATGATTAGAGGGTGAAATGGAATGAGAATGGATCAATTTGAAGGAAGAATGAGCAATAAAAGGCATCTTCAGGTCGATTGGTCGAAGAGGGATGTTACAACTCGTTCCCAATAGGAAGTGTAATACCTCTACCAACTTCAAACACAAGAATCCGTTAGGGACGTAAGTGCGCTGCGTGGATGTCTACGCACCGCACGGGCGTCCCCGATAGTTATTCTTTTACTAACACAAAATATAGATGCCAAGTGGAACGAAGGCAACAGGATGATGTGGAATTTTGCCTTCGAATTTGGTTTTCTAAGGTGAGGAAGTGCAAAAGGAGAATTTGCATAAGGGGTGAAAATTTGTGCCTATACATTTTTCCCCCACTTTAGCGAGCACGAATATTGATGAGTGCTTCGGTAAAGTAGATTGGTAAAGTAGTAGGGTTAGAAATGTATACCTAAACCATCAAGGAAGCAGACTGTGATTTGGCGAACTTGAGAGTGCAAGACAAGTAAAGGACTTCTTAGCCCCGCATAACTATGAAGTTGTAGAATGAAAGCGTCTTATAGATCTATAGATCTGCAAGGAGGCAACCCCTAAGAAGTAAGCGCCTCACAGGATCGCAGACCTATAAGGAAGGTATCCCCCAAGATCTTTCACATGGAGGAAACCCAAAAAAGTGCCTTACAGACCCGTAGATCTGCAAGGAGGCGTCCCCCAAGATCTATCACATGGAGGAAACCTAGAAAAGCATCCTATAGGCCCACAAACCTATAGGGAAGGCATCCTCCAAGATCTCTCACATGAAGGATACCCAAAGAAAGCACCCTACAGACCTGTAAACTTGCAGGGGAGTCACCCCCAAGATCTCTCGCATGGAGGAAGCTTATAAGAAGTTCCTTATAGACCCATAAACCTGTAGGGAGGTATCCCCCAATATCTCTCACATGGAGGAAACCTAAAGAAAGGGGACTCTATAGAGTCAGAAAGCGGCTTCACAGGTGCACCTGCAAGCAACATGTCTACCCACAGATAGAACATGTCTAAAAGTGGCCACGCAGGCAAGTAAGCAGATAGTCACATAGACCGTCAATAGATTGGAAAGCTTTCAAAGGGGTCCCTCGGGAACCTGACGTGAAGAAGGGGTCCACTCAAGGGATGCACTATTCGAAAGTACGAAAGAGATGTTTCTTTCTCAAATTGATTCATCATCAGGGAATCCTTTTAAAAGATGTTCACTTCATCAAGGAATTTGAAAGGAATAAAATTCCCCCTTGTGAGGGGAAGGTCCTCATGTTCTTTCTTTATGAACCCATGATGAAGGAAATATGTTCCGTTAGGGTTTCAAGTTGAGACTGTGATTCTTTAAAAAGAACTTTGTGAAGATTCTTGAGAAAAGATTTGTTGGCAACGAATGTTTTTTCTAAAAATCAAAGTATCATAAAAGTGGTGTTGTCACACATGAGAGGGACAACTCAAGCAAAGAAGAGAGAAAGGTAAGAAAAGAGCAAAAAAAAAAATGAACACAAACAAAGGGCACAAGGGTAGCCTAATATTTTGAGGTCAAAACTGCTCATAAATATATATATATATATATATATATATATATATATATATATAAGTATAATAATAGTATATAAAATGAACTGTCATCAAGCCCCTATTATATCAGACCATGTGAAGAATGCACGAGAAGACAAAGTAAAAATAAAACATTGGGTCAACATGGAAGGGAAGCCTAAATGCCCCCAACGATTTGCATCATTCCCAATTTTGCCGAAAATCAATCACAAACATGGAAGAATGATGATACATATAGAAGAAGGTTTACGACACAAAAACCATGCCTGTATCCAAGCACCAACAAGGGTGACAAGGGTCATCTAGGTACACATAGCATGATCATGGGGGAACACATCACAACATACACACACACATCTACTCTAAAGATAAAGAAGAGGCCTCCCCCTAACATTCATCTACCAAGAGGTCATTTGCTTCCCACTCCAGATCATCATAAGGGGAAGGAGGAAGAGCCTACAATGGTGAAATATTAAGGGGAGGATCTAACCCTCCCACAATAAGGGCTAAGGAAGAAGGCCCCGCAAGGTCTCCTCCGCTGGGCTCTTATGGAGCTATGGTCAGCAATTTTGCAAAGATCGTTGACAAGGCCAAAACTTCATCCAGAGAGTTAAACATGCACTTCACTGGAGTTCCATGTTGTATCTCAATAGATGGAGAGGGTTGTGCCCAAGATTCACTACTAGGCTTCATCGAGTGATTTGGGAGCGGTGACAAACTTAGGAGAAGCCGATACTGGTTTTGTCACTAGGACAAAACAAGTCAGCGTAGGACTACCTTTTAGGGAAGGTGGACTCCTCTTATGTCCTTCGTCACTGGAAGGACCACTCTCCACCTTTTGCTTCGTCAAGGGACGTGAACTCCCCATAGATGAGGCAAGAGATGTAGAGGAAGAGGAGGAAGAGAAAGCCACAGTAGATACCACCAAAGTGTTTGTCATATCTACGGGTTTTGAGAAAGGCAGGACATCCGAAAGGGACATCAACAAAGGTGGCTCCACCGAAGGAGTGATGAAAACCTATACCTTTTTAGGGTCAGGCTCATTCATACTCACAAGGGAAGTTAGAAGCGATATAGAGTTTGATTGAATGGAAGCAGAGCGGAGGAGAGAGGAGGATGCGATAGGAGGCCCTGATACAGGGGCATTCGTCTCCTCTTCCTTCCTCTGTAAGGTGGCTTAATCACCCATGAGATCCTTTCGTTGGCGCTTATGCTCACGTGCAAGGCAGTTTCTATGAATCTTCTAGCTAGTGGTCAGAGGCTGCGAAGGAACAAAAGGCTCTTGCTCAGCCATGGGAGTGTCCTACACAACTATTTTTAGTGGAGGGACAAAATCTTGAATGGGAGCAGGTTAAGAAGCAGTGGGGGGAGTTAGCTCTAATGCCTCAGCAATGGGCCTCCTCCCATTTACTACTTTTGGAGCAAAAGTAGTGGGAGGCTGTGAAGGTTGAGACATAGAAGATTCGCTGTAGGGGCCTTTCTTCCTACTATACCGAATGGGCCTAGGCTTCATGGGTAGGATGAGAAGTTCAAATGCAGGATGCTTGGGCTTTTGCCAAGTGGGCACCATAGGATTCTCTCACAAACGCATAATAGAATCTAAAGATGCCACAACAAGGTGAGGGGAAGCGTCAGGCTAAATAGCAGAAGAGGAAGAAGGAGGATCTCAGGACCACTTCTCTTCTTCTCTTCTACCTGCCTTGGTGGCATCACTATTAGCTTTTAAGCAAGCCCTATGTGAAATAGCATAAGGCAATGGAGGGTATCTCACTTTCGGCCTTAAATGTCCTTTCTTATAATTTTGATACATTTGGTACAAAAGGTCCTTCTTAGGCGGAAGAGGACCAACAGGCGTAGGCCAAGAGTAATCCAAAGAGTAATTACCACGAGCAACCGGTGTCATGAATTACATGCACGGAACCCTTGTGGATAAATTTTAAACATTTATGCACGATGAGGGTACTACATTCATAGCTTCTAACCAAGGGATACCCAGCTTCACTCTAAAGAGTTCATCCAGGGATATGTCAAACAAAAACTTCACAAATTTAGGTCCAACCAAAACTGACAAGACTACACTACCCAAATGAGGTACGAAAAGTTTGTCATGCATGCAGACGGTGTTC
The DNA here is from genome assembly GCA_007258455.2 of Sequoia sempervirens. NCBI lineage: Eukaryota > Viridiplantae > Streptophyta > Pinopsida > Cupressales > Cupressaceae > Sequoia > Sequoia sempervirens. Next base: position 24,236 of record VDFB02254607.1, read on the forward strand.
ATAGGTGCATCGTACCCATCTTTGTGGAAAAAGTTGATTAGCATAATCTCCTCGGTTATAATGTTCACTTGAGATGTCGGATCACGAGAACACCTACTACAATGTTTCTGTTGATTCACACATGGATGTAGAGAGGAGATGGTTCCCTATTAAAACCCATTAGCAGATCCTACGAGGTGAAGGTTATGCCAGTACCATTGCTCATAGGCTACGTAGAGGGGATAGGTTGATGCAGGAAAAAGGCCATCACATGCAATGAATGACACTCTCTCGGGACCCTCCAAAGGTTGCAAGGCAAGATAGTGACCCAATTAAGGTTTTGTTACACAACACTTTCAAAACCTTCCAACTATGCCTACTAGGGGTCATAGGTTGGGTTGTAAGGCGAATACCTCACAACACTCACACCTACAACACTCCTAGAATACAAGGAAAGGAGCTTTTAGTATCGCAAAATGAAACCAAAATGGTTCAGCTCGGGCTCACCAAAAATGTAAGAGAGGGGGACCAACCATGTTCAAGGCCCCAGGTCATGGGGAGCCAAGAGCGGAAGGATGCTCTAACTTACCTCACTCTAAAGGGGTGTCTTGAAATGAGTGATGATAATGATGAGGAATATAAGGTTCTTCAATCACTCTACAAACCTAAAATCTAGAATTGGGGCTAGGTGAGTTAGTTTTTGGGTTCAATATTGTACCTCAGGTAGCTCTCTGCCCGAGGATAGAAGCACGGTTCTGGGATGATAGCGTGACGCACTAGTGTCTCTTAGGTGTGATGGCGTTCGTATGACTAGAGGACCAAAAAGACAGTATGAACTGCCAGAAATGAGCTAACAGCCTAGCTAGTCGCTTCTAAGGGAACAAAACAAAACTAGGAAATAGAAAAGATACAAACGAATGTGATAAAGCAAATATATTAAAGCTAAGGTGACAAAGATAATCTCACAAAAGACCCTGTTCACTGGCTAGCTCCAAATGCACATCCACCTACATATAAGAAAGAGGGAAAATTGTTTGGGGTTGTATAGTGGTTTGCCTCAGTCAGACCCCCTGTTTTAGTGTTTCCACCTCCACGAACAACCAAGATAGAAATGATAGAGAAATGTATGATAAAGGAGAAAAGAAAGTAGAGAACACAATAAACACTACAAAATAGTAAAGTACTACTCAACCAAATCGTAGAGGAGAGGAGTGAAACATTACCACCTCCACCAAGAGCTCACTAGTCAATGATGGAGAAATAGGACTTGAAGAATCACCACAACCTCAACTATGATGAAGGGAGGTGTTGCAAAACCTCAAGCCCATGCTGTAATGGCTTGTTCCACACTTGTTATACGGAGTTGATGGAGTGTTGTTACTATTGCCATGGAGTGCCAAAGTGTTGCTTGAAGGCTGAGAATGCTTGAGAATGAAGGAGTGATTGCTAGAATGCTCAGAGGGTGAAATGGAATGAGAATGGATCAATTTGAAGGAATAATGAGCAAGAATAAGGCATCTTTGGGTCGGTTGGTCGAAGAGGGACATTACAACTCATTCTCAATAGGAAGTGTAACACCTCTGCCAACTTCAAATGCAAGAATCCGTCAGGGATGTCAACGCGTCGCGCGGGTGTCCTCGACAATTATTCTTCTATCGATGCAAAAGACACACCAAGTGAAACAAAGGCAGCAGGCTGATATGGAATTTTGCCTTCAGATTTGATTTTCTAAGGTGAGGAAGCGCAAAAGGGGAATTTGAGTAAGGGGTACAAATTCGTACCTATACAAATATAACAACAGTGGATAAGCTTGGGAAAGCTAATGTGGTGGAAATTTTTTTTTCTAGATTGCCCACAAAAATAAAAGGTGTTGTGGATGACTCTTTTCCAAATTAGCATTTTTTTCTCATACTATACAAACACCATGGTTTGTTGATATTGCAAATTAATTAGTGACAGGGAAAATACCAACACATTTCTCTCCTAGAGAAATGAGACAATTGGTGCATAAAATATTTCCATATTCTTGGGTAGCTGGTTACCTATTCTAAACTAGTCTAGATAATATCATGAGAAGAAGTATAAGAGAAGATGATGTATTTGACATTCTAAAAGCTTTCCATGATGAGCCCTGTGGGGGTCACTTTGTAACCAAAAGGACAACATTTAAGATCTTAACAACAAGTTAATATTGGCCAACTCTCCAGAAGGATTTAGTAAAGTATACTAGGAGTTGTGATAGATGTTAGAGAATGGGAAAATGAACAAGGACAAATGAGATGCCTTTACAGCCACATATGGCACTAGCACCATTTGAAAAATGGGGGCTAGACTTTATTGGCCCAATTTCACCAACATCTAATAACAAAGAGTATATTTTATTTTGTACAAATTATCTGACAAAATGGTTTGAAGTCAAGGCATTATAGTTTGCAAGAGATGGGAATGTAGCTAAGTTCTTGTATGAAGATATCTTTACCAGGTATGGAGTACTTAGAGAAATTGTAATTGATCAAGGTCCCCAATTTACTTCTGCACTCATTTCTAAATTGGTTGAAGAATATGAAATAAGACATAGAAAATCAACACCTTATCATCCCCAAGCCAATGGGTAGGTGGAGGTTACAAACAAAGAGATTGAGAATATTCTAACCAAAATAGTGCAAATTCACAAAAAATATTGGGAAGCCAAATTACTTGAAGCAGTGTGGGCCTATAAAACAACATGGAAAACAACTACAAGTTTTGAACACCTTATGAACTAGTGTATGGTAAAACAATAGTTCTGCCAATAGAGTTTGAATACAAGACACTTAGGGCAGCGGTGGAATTAGAAATGGATTTGACAGCAACACAGAAGGAAAGGATACATAATTTGAATGAGTTGGATGAAATTAAAATGGAGGCCATGCATCACATAGATAATTCAAAAATAGAGGACTAAATAGCATGAGTTCATCAAGACTAAAGAATTCAATGTGAGTGACTAGGATTTATTGTATGATTCCAGGTACAAAGATTACAAGGGAAAGCTACAGTCTAGATGGTTGGGACCCTATGAAATCCAACAGGTATGTCCCAATGGAGTAGTCAAACTACAGACCATAGATGCAGTTAGATTCTCACTATTAGTCAATGGACACAGATTGAAGATATACAAACAACCAACTCAAAAGGATGATTTTCTTCTTTCTCGAATGCATCAATATGGTCAAAATAATGGGTCTAATACAAACATACTATCACAAGATAATAACTCAATAGTAGATACTACTCTCTCACAATGCCTCAATAGATGAGCTACAAAACTCACCTCCTAAGGGCACTTAGATATAATTCCTTATCCTACTTCACGTGCACACACATCACATGTTCCACAATCAACAATATTTATGAGGACTACTTCCTTATGCAAAGGGACCTGTAGCATCATAAATAAAATCTACCACAATTCAGTTTAGGACTTGTTGACGAAGGTACCTGCAGCCACCACCTATTACAACATTCAAAAATTTATGCCAAATTACTTGCAATTCATCCACATTCATTCAACTTTTTCCACGCATGCAACCTTAAACATGTCATATCAATACATGTAGCTAGATCACTCCACTCCACATTGCAAACTTTGAATTCCATGCAATCGAACCATCACTTCACATTCCATCAATCGTACTTACCACATCTTTTCAACCACATGCACCAACCTGTCATTCATTTCACCACACATTGCAATTAACCAATGTCAAAATAAACTCATGTCGCGAACTCTTTTCCAACAGCGTCACATGTGCGTAGTTACGTTCATATCATTTGACAGGTACACATACTAAACTTTCATAATTAACATGGATTCCCATTGCTTTCATTATGTGCTCACATTTAATTTAGCATGCTTTCTATTCATTATTCTTATTTCCATACATTAACCATACCCTCCGCCTAGTCACATGTATTGAAGTGAGGTCACTTCAAGATTTTAATTTGGGGGGGAGATAGTATATATCACAAAAAAAAAAAATTGACACCAAAAGCAAAACACAAAAAAACCATATAAACCCTTTTCACTTTTATACCTTTCTGCACCCGTAACCTTTTTGTTGTCAATTCCCTAGATTTTGAGCCAATTTGAAGCCAATTCAAGTTGAGTCAAGTTGAAACACAGGAGAGAAGGGTATAACAATTGAAGTTGCAATGAAAGTAAGTGCATGCAAGTGTAGTAGATATAGAGGGTTTATTGGTAGTTAAATTAAATTTTTAGACTTTCGAGCAGAATCAGGATATTTCATCATGGGAGGTGATATTGTCAAAAGAGAACCACCAACACACAAGAAAATATTGGAGGACAGGTTAGTTCTGCCCATTTTCACAAGGGCAAGATGGTTGGACTAATTTTTGAAGTTGATAGAGTTTAATGAAGACGTGACAAGGAAATTTGCAGCGACATTACAACATGATAAAGCTACTATCAAGGGCTTGAGAGTGGATGCTTCAGAGGCTGCAATTATAGAATTGTTTGGTCTATCAAGAAATAGAGTTGAATCCCCTGTTAGAGAAAATGCCATAGCTACTAGGGATGAGTTTAGGGAGGTAGGAGAAAACCTTGATTCATCATCACAAGGTATGAAGAGATTGTCACTTCCTTGGGTATGGGCCTCTTGTGCTTCTTATATTATTAAGTATATCACTTGTGATGGTAGAAAATCCCTTCTGTATACTATGCATTTTAAGCTACTAATTCATCTTTGTCATAATAGATTGTTCAATGTACCTAATTTTATTTACAATTTGTTAAAAATAATGGGGTCTAAATACCAAAGGAAGATAAATGATTCAGCTTTGTCACACTACTATTTGATAACCCTGTTAGTGAAAAGAAGCCTTAGAGTTTAGCATCCACAATTGTCCTGGGAAAGCTTCTTAATTTGTAAAGATATTAACCATATTCTTGAGGAACCAATAGTTCTAAAAAGCCTAGAGTCACTTGTTGCATCTCTAAGGGAAACTCCTCCTATTTTTCCTGCTGCTTCACCTACCCACAACAGAGGTGAATCAAAGGGGAAAAGTGTGCAAAGATCACCACATGCAATGTCAAATCAACTTGCAACAAAAGAGGTACATGAAACCCCAATAACTTCTAGAAAGAAACCTAAAACCAGAAGAAAGAAAGGAGGTTTTGAAGGTGCAGAAAAAGAAACCTACTCAACTAAGGCATTCACACCACCTGAGAAGGAAAGGTGTTATGAGGGGAAGTATTGAGAAACTAGAGGAAGAAAAAGAAGATGTTGTGATAGTGGGTACTGAATTAGAGTTGAAAGATACTGTGTTTGAAAATGTGCATGTTGCTACAAAGGGAAATGGTATATATCTACTACCTTTGACTCAGATTTAGAGGATATCTTTGTTTCCAACAAAACCAGAAAGAGAACCCCAATTAGCCCTGATAGTGAGGGTTTTGAATACACAGGGGTTGGTGATGAGCAGTTTTTGAAAGATAAGGAATTATTAGAAAGGAATGTCAGAAAAGAATTGCAAGAAGCATTAGAGAGGATCAAACATCTAAAAGAGCTGGTAAAAACCTATGAGCAAAGGGACAAAGAAAGGGAAATGAAAATACAGGTATTGGAGGAAAAATTACACACTTATGAGCATGAATCAAAGTCAAATTTGCTTGCACAACTACCAATAGTTAAAGTAGGAAACAAAAAACCCCCTGCCACAAAAACTCCAATCTATCATACAACTATGTCCCTAGGGTACCAATTATGGAAAGTTACTCAAGAGTTTTTTAAGTAGAAAGAGAATTGGAAGAAGGAAAAAGAAGCAATGATTTCAAAGCATACAGGGGTATTGGAGAGCAAGGATATTGAATTGAATGGGTTAGTAGTCAAGGTGGAAGATGTAGTAGATAAAGTTTCCCAAATTGTTAAATGTAGACCTCCAACCAGAACATATGCTTTGTTTTTGCAAGATTTTTTTTTGAGTTTTCAATTCAGTAGGTTAATTAGTAACTAGCTAGTTGCTATGAGCAAAAAAAATAATTTTCTAAATATATTTGTTAATGCCACACCAAAAGAATAGGATCAATTATGTAAATATTATTTGCATAATTATGTTGTGTTAGAAGACACAAAATGGAACCCATTAATCTTTGTGGGAGATTTACAATTAAAGGCACTAGCATCCTATTTCAGAAATGAAAAGTTCAAGGGAGAAATCATGCAAGAGTATATATGGAGAGAGAGAAATCAGTTGCTCTCCCAATCAAAAAAGAATCTAAAACCCTTGAGGTGATCATAGAAGAGTGGTTGCAACTCTTGGACCAAAAAGGTGTAGGCAGGAAGATCATGAACTTGAGAACACATGATTATAGAAGGATGCAAATATTGACTGTTGGACTTGTCCACCATTCCTATCGGTTTGTGTAAGAAAGATGGGATAGTTTATCTCTTGAATTGTAGAGGAAAGAGCCCCAATTTGTTTACAAATTTATAGCCATGCTTGAAAGAACAAGAAGGTATATGGATATTTCCATTTAGATAAAGGACTTGAATGTGTGCCACCTACATTTCAGCCACCAATGCTCCTATACCCGATACCACACTGGACATGGGAGAAAAATGAAGAATGTGAGAGGGTAGAGGTTACCAGAATGAATAAACTTGCATGCTATAGAGGATTCTATTTGAAATAGGTCAACGGAGTGGATATTGTCATAGACCTCAAAGAAATCACTTTAAACTACAACCTCTAACCCTAGTTAATTTGCTTGAGGACAAGCAAATGGGTAGTTGGGGGGAATGATGAGTCTATTCATTAGATAGTTTTCTTATGTTTTTATCCAAGTTCAAAGACATTCTTAGATATGTATCTTATACATATCCCTTCACTATGCTATATTTTATGCTTATTACGTAGCCTTGAACCTAATTTAAAGTATATGACAATATGGTTATGATGTGGTGGTTATTGCATAATTTATGTGGATATGTATGAATTTTAATTGATATATGTGCTTAGCTATGGTTATTAGTATTGTGTGCATGTTTTGTGAACTAAATCTTTGTAGCTAAAGGAGGTAGACTGTAGCCCACAACAACTACGAGGTGCATCTCGCAACCAAAGGAGTTCCCAAACAACAAAGCAAGGGAGGTTCCAGAATAAATTTAGCACAACAACTACAACATGGAGGCACTTAATGAAGATGATTATGCATCATTATGATGTCTAATAAATATTTTGAAGGAGAAGAACCTTGTTGCAAATGGGAGTATAATGTGATTGGTTCAACTAGTCCACATTCTAGTTCTGTTACAATAGTCTTAGTTCTACTATGACTCTTTTTCCTTTTTCAGTTATAGATTGCTAAGTCTTTATCATGCTCTGATATATAGGGAGTGCTGATTTATGATTTCAATTTAGAGTCTTTGTTTTAATAAACTTCCCCCATGCCTATATGTATTGCTCAGTGTTTGAGGTATTAGGAGTTAGTTAATTTTGTTTAAGAGTGTAGAGAAGGGGGATTTTCTACTCAGGAATTCTCTTCATTCAGAGAGGCTCACAAGACAAATTTCCCTAAACTACCTCCAAGAACAACAATAGGAGTTTTAGAATTAGAAAGAGCAAGTCATGGAGATTTTCTGGACAAACTGACAAGCTCTCGACCAAAGGAATAGAACACAGAATATGGATGACAGCGTGGCGTGCTAGCATCCTAGAGGTGCGTTAGCATCTCGTATGAACCAAAAGCGAGAATATCATAGAAAATGGCTAAATGACAACTAGCAATCTAATTGCTAGGAACTTATAGAATGAAGGAAACTGACAGAATGTGATAAAGCTGAAATAAAGTGAAATAAAAATGATAAAGAGAATAAGAGAAAGAAAGGAAATGCTCACAACCACATAAGAGATGAAGCCTCCAACACAAAAATGTCTTCAAAACCTTCATGCATAATCTCTGGAGAAATTGTTGGGGCTATAGAGGGGTTTGCCTCAGTCAAACTCCCATTTTGGTGTTCCCACCTCCATGAACAACCAGGTAGAAAGAAAGAGTGTAACCGAAATGGACAATGTGTGTGGTGAAAGCCAAACCCACTTCAAGAGTAGAACCCGCACCACCAAGTATGAGTGATAAAAGCAATCTTCGCTCAAGGAGGAGAACTCGTATCACAAAGTAGAGATGCAATGGAAAGGAGATATGAAATCCCAAGATGCTCACAAGCATGAGATAATGGAAATGAAGCTACAAGAGCCAAGAGTGTTGCAAGGAGTGTTGTGAGAGCTTTAGAGAATGTTTTTGTGGCAAGCTATGGAGCTATGCAAGCAAAATGGAAAGATCAAGAGGAGGAAAATGCAAAATACAAAGCTAGAGAGAAGTTAGAATAAAGCTAGATGTTCTTGGAAGAAGCAATAGGATTGAAAAGATAACATTTAAGGAGAGAAAAGAAGCAAAAAGTGGCTTCCTGGAAGGTTACAAGGCATCTCGAGCCATTACCACCAACCAAAGGAGGTAACAAGTGGCAAACATGCATGGAAATAGTCGCTTGAATGTTGAAACATTGCAGGACACTAGCGCAGCACATGGACATCTGCGCAGCGCGCTAGTGTTTGGACACGTCACGCTACAAAATGATGCAAATGGGAAAGGCAAAAAGTTTGATGTAAGGTTGACGCATGAAGGGTAGTTGCTGAAAAGGGGTGTTGGAACATCTTGAGAAGGGAAAAGGGCTAACGCAGGGGCTATAATGAACGTACACAAGATGCTAAGGGAGTGGACACTAAAGCAGATGCAAGAATGTATGTGAAATTGTGAGGGGTGCAATTTCATGACATTACATTTTTTCCCCACTTTAGCGGGCATATGAATCTACACTAATATGCACGCTAAAGGAAATCTACTAAACATAAATAATATCATATGCCAAACGGATACTGTAGAGGAAGCATATGACTCTTCAAACCAAGGAAGCATGCCCCCAGACTAAAGACCTACAAAAAAAATGCATTAGACAAAAAAATCTGCACCAAAAAATAATGTTAGCACATAAAAAACTAAATGATTTGAGTGAGCAAAATGAAAGAGACCTCAATGTAAAAGGTTGTCTCAATACTACGTGTTGTCACCAAATTAAGAAATAGCACACAAAAGAATTCTAAAATGAAGAGAAGAAGGGCATATACTCAAGATGAAGAAGATGCGGATCTTCAATCTGGTATACACAAAAGAGAAGAGAGAGAATTTAAGAGAAATATAGAGAAGCTAGAAAGGAATGAAAATTCCAAGAGAGATAACTCCATAAGTATTCAGACCCAAAGAGAGTTTGAACAAAGCACACTGAAGGCCCGCAAACCAATGATGGACATATCCTGCAGACTTGAAAGAAGGTATCCCCCAAGATCTCTCACATGAAGGATACCCAGGAAAGCACCCTACAAACCTGCAAACCCGCAAGGAAGGTGTCCTCCAAGATCTCTCACATGGAGGAAGCCAAGAAAAATCACCTTACAGACCTGTAGGCCTGTAAGGAAGGTGTCCTTCAAGATCTCTCACATGAAGGAAACCCCAAGAAAGCACCCTACAGACCTGTAGACTTGCAGGGGAGATGTCCTCCAAGATCTCTCACATGGAGGAAGCTGAGAAAAAGCACCTTATAGACCCATAGGCTTGCAAGGAAGGTGTCCTTCAAGATCTCTCACGTGAAGGAAACCCCAAGAAAGCGCCCTACAAACTCGCAAACCTGCAGGGGAGCAACCCCCAAGATCTCTCGCATGGAGGAAGTTTAGAAGAAGTTCCCTATAGGCCCACATGCCTACAAGGAGGTATCCCCCAAGATCTCTCACATGGAGGAAACCCAAGGAAGGGGACTCTGTAGAGTTAGAAAGTTGCTTCACAGGCACACCTACAAAGCGACATGTTTACTCGTAGATAAAGCATGTCCAAAAGAAGCCACGCAGGCAAGCAAGAAGATAGTCACGCAGAGCGTCGATAGATTGGAAAGCTTTCAAATGGGTCCCTCAGGAAACCTTCAAAAGAAGAGGGGTCCACTCAAGGGACACACTGTTTGAGGTCTAGTCAGGTTGCCCCCAAACTAGACGCAAAGAATTCATTTGAGATGAAAACTTTCAAAGGGGGTCCCTTGGGAAACCTTCAGAAGAAAAAGGGCTCCACTCAAGGGATGCTCAAATTGAAAGATATAGAGGACAAAGGAGGTCCTTAAGAAGGACACATATCTCCAGAATAGGTTATCACTGCCCCCAACATATAGGGGAGGAGAACCATGTAAGATACTTATAACATATAGGATAGAGGTAAACCTCAATACCACTTGTCATTTGGAGAAGAGGCAAGTGCATCAATCAAACGAGAGTTTGATGACACATAAATCAAGAAGTTTTTGTATTTTATCTTTTAAGGCCTTACATTCACTAGTGGAATGGCCAAGCACTCAATGGTATGTATAGAAAGAATGTTTTTCCTTATCATTTTCATGAGATTTTGTGCGTGTAGGAGGAAGAGTGATTAAGAAAACTTTTAGAAGCCACAAAAAAATGAGCTCTTGCTCAGATAGAGGATGAGGAGTATGAATCAACCCTTTCTCTTGTGGAGAAAAGTTTGATTGCTTACAAGAAGAAGACACAGAGATAGAGGAAAAAGGAGGAGGATCTTCACAGAGAGCATTATTCCAGCAATGGGAATCACACTCTTTTAGGGGATCACTATCAACCTTCTTGACAGGACTATCAACATCAACTTATTTAACATAAGTGCAATCATCTTCCTTAGAAGGAGGATCAACACTAAGAATATTACAATTTATGTTCACATTATCCCACGATGCAAAAGAGTAATCATCTTTGATAGCGGGTTTGGATGATGTTATCAAAAGGTCTAAGTGGATCAGTTCAACTTTATATTCCCTAATGAAGGAATTTGTAAAGTCTAAGGAACCCCAATCATCACCAAGACATGCATTCTTTTGAGAAGAGGTAAGAGCAGACTTAAGATTTCTTTCTTCAAAAGGATCTTCTTCAGGGACATCTATCTCGAGAGTATCCTTTGTAGTAGGTACTGTTGGAGTAAACATCGACACATTAGAGGAATAAGAGTAGGCACAACTAAAACCTGATCGACAACTTCCATCTCACATAGGTGCATAGCATCAGGGTTAGCCTTCACTGTGACTACTCAATTATTGCAAATGAACTTAATAGATTTATGCAAGGTAGACGAGACTGCACCCATAGCATGAATCCATGATCTACAGAGAAGAAGGTTATACAGTAACTTTTCTTACATGACATATACAAGGTAGGTATGGTAACAGGTCCCGACATCAAAGGAAAGATTATCGTGCCTCAGGCTTGTTGACCAACATTATCGAACCCACAAATAACAATAGAAGAAAGCTTAAGAGAAGATGAATCAATATTAATATTAGGAAATAGATCAATGCTACATACATTGAGCACTGAATTGACATCAATGAGAGTACATCTAATACCAATTTTATTAATGTTAACTATAATCATTAAAGGGTCTGCTTGCTTTTGTACTTTCAAAGGCAGGAGCTCTTGTGGATAGAACGTAATATTCGGCAAATCCACATGAATACAAGCTATCAATGAATCAACATATATTGGACTAGAAGAAGGAAAGAGTATCTTTTGCAAGGCTTCCTGAAGCATACCTTGATAAACCAGAGCAGACTAAAGCAAGTCCCATAGTGAGATCTTAGTCAGAGTAACTCATAGTTGCTCGACAAGATCATAATCACTAGGTGCTTCAGTCATAGGTTTAGGAGCTTGAAGAAGGCTTGGTTGTTTATTCATTCCATTCTCATAAGTATGGGATATCAGTCTATAAGAAGGAGCCTTAGAGAGGTCAAGAGAGTCACTATCAAATGGAACACCATTAATAGAACAAACCCTTTTAGGAGGACTAGCTAGAGTCACATAAATAACCGGTCTCTTAGGCCTTTGAGGGGTGGTAGAGACAGATTATATTTACAAACTCATCACAACTAGTGGAATAATTATTCAAATAAATATTCTCAACATCGATCCAGGGAGGATCAAATGTGGAAGGAGGTTCATCATTCGCTAATGCAACATCCCTAGAATAAAGTGCATCAGAAAAAAGATGAGATTCATCATTCACCAATGCAACGTCTCTAGAAGAGAGTGCATTGGGATGAAAAGATTCATCATTCACTAATGCATCATCTCTAGAAGAGAGTGCATTGGAATGAATAGAAGGTAGAGTAACATTAAGAAAGGTATCAATGATTTCATCTTCTTGCGACAAAATATCCTCCAAAGCTAGAGGAATTTCCTGAGAAGGATCAAAGATATCAAGTGACATAGGCAAGGCCAAGTCACCATCACATGCATGAAATGGAACATAATTAACACTTTGAATAAAACTAGATACTAAACTAATAAAAGAAGATATTAAATTCATTTTGGTGAAAGAACTAAGAAAAATTGAAAAATCTAGATTTTCTATTTTTTTTGGTATTTTCTAGGTTCTAGTAATTTGCATTTTTGGAGGTCTTCGAAGCAGAATTTGAGGTTAGAACTTGTGTTGGTCCTTAAAATTTGGTTGCTGAAGGCACAATATTTTAGGGATTGAACTAGTTCTCTAGGAGACCTTTCCAATGGTGCAAACGGTTTTGAATTCTGAGCACCGAGTCAAAAGTTATAACCCTACAAGTAGGGGTAAATAAATTCCTAGTTTTTTTGAAAAAACACTTTTCTTCACATTGAGTTCACCAAAATGTAGAGAAGGGAGATTCACCCCTCATGAATTCTCTTCATTTAGAGAGCTTCACAGGGCAAACTTCCCTAAACTACCTCAAGGAACAACAACGAGAGTTTTAGAATCAGAAAGAGCAAGTCACGCAGATTTTTTGGACAAACTAAGAAAATATCGGCCAAATGACTACAATGCGGAATATGGACAATAGCGCGGCGCATTGGCATCCCATAGGCACACTGGTGTCTCATACGGACTAAAAGCGGGAATATCACAGAAAATGGCTAAATGACGACTAGAAATCTGATTGCTAGGAACTTACAGAATGAAGGAAAATGACAAAATGTGATAAAGCTAAAATGAAGTGAAATAGAAATGATAAAGAGAATAAAAGAAAGAAAGGAAATGCTCACAACCACGCAAGAGATGAAGCCTCTAGCAGGAGAATGTCTTTAAAACTTGCTTGTGTAATATCTAGAGAAATTGTTGGCGCTGTATAGGGGTTTGCCTCAGTCGAACCCCCGTTTTGGTGTTCCCATCTCCACGGACAACCAGGTAGAAAGAAAGAGTGTAACCAAAATGGACAAAGCGTTTGATAGAAAAACCAACTTCAGGAGTAGAACCTGCACCACCAAGTATGAGTGATAAAAGCAATCCCCACTTGAGGAGGAGAACCCGTATCACAAAATAGGTGATGAAAGTAATCCCCGCTAGAGGAGGAGAACCCGTATCACAAAGTAGAGATGCAATGGAAAGGAGATATGAAATCCAAAGATGCTCACAAGCATGAGATAAGGGAGATGAAGTTGCAAGAGCCAAAAGTGTTGCAAGGAGTGCTATGAGAGCTTTAGAGAATGTTGTTGTGGCAAGCTGTGGAGTTGTGCAAGCAAAATGGAAAGAGCAAGAGGAGGAAAATGCAGAAGCCAAAGCTAGAGGGAAGTTAGAATGAAGCTAGAAGTTCTTGGAAGAAGCAATAGGATCCAAAATATAGCATTTAAGGAGAGAAAAAAAAACAAAAAGAGGCTTCTCGAGTGGTTACAAGAGCATCTCGAGTCATTACCACCGACCAAAGGAGGTGACAAGTGGCAAACATGCACAGAAACAGTCACTTGAATGTTGAAATGTCGCAGGATGCTAGTGTGGCACGTGGACGTTCACACAATGTGCTAGTGTCTAGACACATCACACTACAAAATGACATGAATGGGAAAGGCACAAAGTTTGATTCAAGGCTAATGTGCGAAGGGTAGTTGCTAAAAAGGGGTGTTGGAGCATCCTGAGAAGGGAAAAAGGCTAATGCAGGGGCTAAAATGAGCCTACACAAGATGCTAAGGGAGTGGAAACTAAAGCAGACATAAGAATGTATGTAAAATTGCGAGGGGTGCAATTTCATGACATTACAAAGAGCATATATAGTTTCTAGATATTTTTCTAGTTAAGTTTTTTTTAATCAAGGGGTAAATGCTTTTGACCAGAGCTATGAACCGGATACAACCATTCAACAATACCACCCCAACGGGGTTTGAACCTTGGTGGCAAGAACAACAATGCCACCTGTAAACCATCACACCATGCCAATACTGACTTTTTTCTAGTTAAGTTGTTCTTATGCAAACAATGTTTATTGTTCAATCATGATTTCATGAATAAGATATCTCAGTAGAATCTTATGTGATATTTTTGGAGTTGTGCAATGAATGGTTTGAGTTATTATGACTGTGTTAATATAAGAAGCCATATTTTAGTTAGATCAGTGGAAGCAGTCACTTGATCAAGGGTCACTCAAGGTAATTGTCCCTCACTTCATTTTCAATGCAGTTTCTTCTATTGTAGCAGTTATTTCATAAATGCATGTTAATTAAATTTCTTATATTATTCATGAGTAATTCTTGTTTCACATTAATGCCTTAGATTGCTTAGGTTAGTTGTAATTTAGAGTGTAGGTTTAGTCATCTGTATCAATTAAATACCAATATTCATTTCTTAACAACAATTAGTTATAGTCTTATATTGTAGGTACCTGTAGCAATAGTGCCAACATTACTTTCTTTACTGTTATACAGTTTTATGATTTCTTAGCAAGTGTAACACCTATATTAGGATGAATTAGGTGGTTTTAAGTCTTTGAAAGCACATACAATGCCAGTACCATCACAAGCTTACTAGCATTGGTTGATAATTCAATGCAAGTCCTTCCAAAGGTTCAAGTGGATTGTTCATCTAGGATTTTCCTCTAAATTGTGTGATTACCACCAAGTTTACTAGACATTAGTAGGGAATCTACAATACTAAACCATTTAAGAACCCACTAATGAGCCCACATAACTTTTATTGACTATTCTTGGTCAATGAGGATTCTCCATTCCTCTCATTCAATCTCAAATCTCTATTTAAGATTGAATCCTCATTGTTCACATCCTCGTCCAAAAATATATAAACCAACCCTTGTCCTTAATGAGTGTCAGGGAAGACTAATCCAATTGTGCAAATGTATGTTTCTTTCCTTGCCTAAAATCCACTTTTCCCAATATTTTTGTATAAATTGTTGAGGAATCTTGCTTAGTTATCTTAAGATATAAGTGTAATGCTTAAAGGAATTTCTAGGATAGAAAGTTTTGAGTAGTAATCTTGAAGTAATATTTAGCTATGCAAAAGCATAATTTTAATCATAACACGGCTTTGTAGACACCTACAGTAGAATTCACAAAACTTCAAAGATATTTTAAGTAGCTATAAAAGATTATCTTGACCTCAACATGCACTCTGAGATTTTTGTGGAATAAATTGACTATTGTTCACTCCTAAATTGATGGATCCAATAGGGTGAAGAGAAACACCAAGTAGAAATTATAAGTGAAATATTCTCCAAATATAACTCATCATTTTTGGTTCTAGATTGCCTATCCTCCATCGAAGTCAGCTCTCACTAGCATTCAACTACAAAGAATTCCTAAGGATATGGTTCAATATAAAGAGTTGCATAATCAACACCACTACATGTCTCTATTTTGAAGCAACACATGAATTATCTCATAATTAGAAAATAATTAATTTTTAGACCAGAGGAATAACTCTTTTATCTTTACAAAGATTCTAAGTTATAATTTAATAACAACATTCATATTTATCGATTAGGAAATAACTGATCTATAGAATAGTGGCATACATAGATATAAGTTTTTATATTGCAAATAAATAGGATATATTAAAACTTGTATTTTTAAATAATTACATGTAGTTTTGATTCAATCTATGAAATATAAGAAATATTACATTCATATATTGACTACTGAAAGATTAATTAGTCTCTCTTTAAAGTTAGAGAAAGGTCCCACTATAGCCAACAAACAAAGATGGTATTTCTGAATTATTGGGTTTTTTTGAACACTTCTGAAGATTGAGAGGGGGGTGAATCAATCTACACAAACTTAACCCCTTCTAGAACTTGAAACTTCTTGCACAAATCAAACTCATTTAGTAGATAAAGATAGAACTTTAAGCATAGTAGTAACATAGAAGAATATAGCAATTTGAATCTTTAACACCTTTAGAAAAATTTACCAATGAAAGATATATCAGTAATCAGATCGACAACAAAGAGAAAGAGATGGAGAACACACACATGCACAAGGAGACATAAGATTTATGTGGAAAACCCAATGAGGGAAAAACCATGGTGAGAGTCAACTCACAATATAAGACTTGCTACCAAAAGAATTGCAAGAAGGCTCACTTCCTTAGAGAAAGATACAAAAAGGACTTACAACACTGAAGTACCAACCAACTCCAAGAGCAAGATATAGAGGACATGATGAGATTCGCAATCTCAGAGCAAGATACAAAAGATTTATAAGAGAATTACAAAGATTGCCAACACAACTCTCTATTGACTGAGGTGTTCAAGCTTAATTTATCTTTCCTTTCACAATAATGAGCACTATCTCTATTGGATATTCAATACAACTTGCATACACACTTTTTTGCACTTGTACACTTCTCCCTCACACTTGCATTCAAAATGATCTTGCATTTATATCCACCACAACACTTTAATTGTTCAATTAGGTCATCCAAGAAGAGAATAAATAATGAATTCAACTAGTTGGCCACCAAAAACATAATGTGGTGCTACATGAAGATAGAGAGTACCCAAAAAAATTCTTAGCAATTCTTTTAATGTGATACAAAACCATTTACATTTAGGTGCATATCAACCTAAGTCAACATTAAGGAAACGTGTGGATGAAACATTGAAGCGCATAACTAGTTGGCCCATAAACACTCATTTAGTTGGAATTACTTGATGCAGTCCCAAACAGGATAGGTCAGGACCCAAATCTATCATAACACATATTCCATTGCTTGCATAGCCCCTAAAGCACATGGTCCAAGCAAAGGAACGAGCCTTATAAGCCAAATATCCACAAATAACCCAAAAATCCAACTCAAGACATAATGTGGTAATAAAGCAACCAAATAGAAACATTTGGATCACATGGGGATGTTTCTTGAACATCCAACAACACCTTCATACATTTATTTCATACTGTCATGCCATTTACAACCACCACAGACCAAACAGGTATAGAAAAATCTATCCAGGAAACACATGATACATAATCAGATGATGTACTATTTGTAGAATAGCTTGCAAACCACTTCAACACATGAGATTGGAACTAAGACATTGTACAAACATTGTGAGCACATTCACTAAGTTGTAGGAGCAAAGACCTCAATGTAGAGAATTGCGGAGCATTTCTCAGACTAGTCCAGACAACTAGCAACACTACCAACCTTCTGCAATTCAAGGAACCTCCTCAACAACACAAGTGACCTGAAAAGATAAGAGTGCAATATACACAAAGCACTGGAAATAATACCAAATCACAAGACCAAAACTACAATAGCAGAGGAATATAGAGAATTCTCCCAGACAAACTTTAATGCAGCTTCCTAAGCTAGAATCATTTGGGCAACTTACAAAGATTAGAACTTCCTTTTAACAACACATATATTATCAGGAACATCAAGAGAGAGCATGAGAAAGACTATATATCTTCAACAACATCTCTCCAACATTATTCATGCTTCTAATCCTCCTCTTAATGCTTCTAATCCTCATCTGAATATATTATCATGAAAACAACTCTGGTAACAATAATAATGCATTATATGAACATCAACAATAATACTTTTTTGATAAGGCATGACAATGCTAGCCCAAAATGAATATAAACAAGACAACCAATGCCAAGGACTAACAACATATTACTCAGGTGTTGACATCAATTACAACTACCAATCAATGTTGACAATAACTACCAACAATCTCGTTAGTGTTGACATCAATGACAACCATCAGTGTTTACATCAATGACAACAACACAACCATTAGTGTTGACATCAACGACAAAAATTGTGAATAGTCTTCCCCTTTGGTATTGATGGAAACACACTGTTCACTACTACCAATAATCTCCTTAGTGTTAACATCAATGACAACCATTAGTGTAGAGATCAATGACAAAAACACAACCATCAGTGTTGACATCAATGACAACAATTACCAACAATCGCCCCCTTTCTCACTCTCCCCCTTTGACATCAAGGACAAAGGGCCATATATGTCTGTATAAAGCAACAACACCTATTCTTACTTTAGGGACAAGGGGCAAAAAATATCTTATATTGAAACAACAACACATACTCTCCCTTTGATCAACAACACATCTTCTTCAAGCGACTATACATTCACAACAATTGCACAACTTCTTTAGGATTTCCCCTTTCTACTAGCTCCCCCTAAGAGGTAGCACTCATCAATCTAGGGAAACATATATGTCATGAATTTTTCGCCTAGATAGATGCACCATTAATACATCTAGTTAGAACAAGGAGGGGCAATAACACCTAACTTCTATCAGAGATACTCAAAAGTATCCTTTGAAAGTTCCTTAGTGAAAATGTTTGCAATTTGGTCCTTGGTAGGCACATACTCCATTCTGAATTCATGTTTTGCAATCTTTTCTCTTAGAAAGTGATACCAGATTGAAATGCATTTAGTCCTTGAGTGCATTACTAGATTCTTGGAAATATTGATAGCAATTGTATTTTCACATAGTACAGGAATATGTTCATCATACACCATCTTTATCCAAAGCAGTTGAGTGCAAAAAGATGCTACAACAATATATTCTACTTCTAATGTGGACAAAGACATTGAATCCTGCTTTTTACTAAACCGTGAGACCAATTTGTCTCCCAAAAAGAATGCACTTCCACTTGTACTCCTTCGGTCATCAACACAACCTACCTAATCAACATCAATATAGGCACTCAGATAGAGATTTTGATCCTTTTTATACCATAGGCCATAATCTGGAGTACCCTTCAAATATTTGAAGATTCTTTTTATAGCCTTCTCATGAGATTACTTAGGATTGGCTTGAAATTTGGAAACCAAACATACTGCATGCAGAGAAAACCTAACAACAACACCAAATCATATAATTGATTTGTTCAAGCATCAGTTGGAATACATACCCCAAAAAATATTTTGACAAACAAATAGGAATTATAGCACACTGTTATAGAGCATTACAATACATCTAATCATCTTGTATGGACAAAAATTTGCTTTAGGAGAAATGCAACACATTTCAACAAGCCTTCAACATTGCTTCACTAAGCCAAACCAGAACACTACCACTGATATCTACTATATCAAAAAGTATAAAGAATTGAAAAAGTGGATATGATACCTTCATATTTTGATTAGCACGACCTTTGGATTGCAAGGCTAAAACTTTCACTGTAGAGAGATACAAACCAAAAATCCATGACTTTGCCTCAACAAAATGTATATTGAATGTCTAGGAAAACTTTTGAAACTTACTTTTCTAGGAATTTATATTTAAATGTGATACACAAAATTAGAATAAGTGTACCAACCTTCACACATTACCAACATCCACCAAGAACACCAAACAAGGTCCATCTATGCACAATAGATCTCCACATTGACTGATCTGATTCAAATCATCCTTCATGCTAAAGTATTCAACACCTTTTTCTTTTCATGGGGAAAAAAGGTTTTGCAAGTGACATCTCTCCCTAAGATAATACTCTATCTCAGTTTGTCTTGGAATCTCGTGTAGAGTGCACAAGAGTTGAATCATCCTTCTCATGGTCATCATTTTGGATATTTTTATTTCCCCTCTTTTGTTGATTTAGGGATTCATCCTTATTTTGATATTGAGTAGATGGCTTCAAAAAACCATTTTTATAATAGTTTACCTTATGTCCCATATTATTTCACTTGTAACACACAACATTGTGCTCTGGAATAGAGTTGTCCCTTTTCACCTTAGATGTGCACTCATCGGCCTTGTGACAATAGTTGTTGCAAGAAAAGAAATATCCATGAAATAACACAATATTGTTTCTTTGAGGTATGAAAGACCTTATACTCATGTTAAATTATTCCCTCCTTTTTCTAACTCTATAATCAACAGCCTTATGTCCCAAAAAAATGCAAGAAAAATAGTAACCTTGAAAGGGTTGATTGAACTTGCAAGGAACATGATATTTTGCAGATGGAGGACTTCCTTTTTGCTTCTGGTTAGGATTGGGTCCATTTTATTTCTTGTCATTCTGAGTATTCTTTGCAACTCTAGAGTCACTCTTCTTGGAGTCTTCAGTGTAGAATCTTTCTTCTCTTGTTTCAATATTTTCATTTGACTTGGAAATATCAGGGCTATACTTCTCTCCTTTGATAATTTGTTTATTTTCTCTTTTCAAAACATTCCTTAGAGTGGCAATTTCCTCCTCAAGCTTTAAAAATTCAACAACTTTGTCATTGAGCTTGACATTCAAACAATCTTCAATTATCTTTCCTTCTTCAACCTTTACTTTTAATTTAGAGATCACACCTTTTGCCTCTTTTAATTTGATTTCACATACCTTACCTTTTTCTGCTTGGATTTTTAGTTTGTCAATCTCTTCTTTTGAATTTGCAAGAAAGCTCTCATATTTTTTTATTTTGTCCCCTTGCTTCATTTAGGTCTTCTAAAGTAGACTAGAAATCATCCGAATTGAAGTCCCAACCTTTAGGTTCCATATATTCCAGATCCAAATTAGAGGAAAAAATTTCTTCATCACTCAAGGATTCAAACTTGTTACATTTCTCAACATTGTTCTTTCTATTAGTAGTATTGAAATCTGTAAAGAGAGTTTCATCATTTGAGTCATTCTCCTCATCTTTTGGTGTAGGGCACCTAGTGGATTTCATGCCTCCATGAGGAAATTTTGTCATTTTGGCTTGATGGTTGGTTAATGATCTCCCTCCATGCTTTGCACCAATTGGTATTAGAGCTAGAAGACCCTGAGAGGAAGTTCTGAGAGAAGGTTTGTTGTATCCTCCAATAGTGATGAAGTTGGGTAGAAGGTGTGCAAATTTCTTCAATTGAGAGGAAGTGGGTAGAAGAGGTCTTGGAGAGCACATCTTCTAGAATCCTATTGGGTAGAGGATAGTTGTGTGTGTGAAGAATGGATGCATGGAAGAGATACTTGTAGAGTGAGGGTTTACAAAAAAGGAAACAAGTGATGAAAAGAGAGGAAAAAGAGATGGAGAAGAAAAAGGAGAAGGCAAAAAAAATAGATGTGGATCAAGAGATAAAAGAGTTGAGGCAATATTTGGAACTAATGATGGAAATTTGAGAAAAGATGGAAGAAAGGCTGAAGATTGAGATGCAAAGTTGGCATTTACTAGTTAAGAAGAAGGTTATGTGGCCTATCAAGAAGATTGTTTAGAGAAGAAGACAAGTGGGAGCAGCAAAATCAAACATTAAGGAGTCCTTGATTGAAGAAAAAAAGCCAAGAAAAGAGGAAGATGCGGCTAATAAAATGGTGAGTAAACATATGATTGTTATAACAACAAGTAGGATTGATCAATTACCATTAGAGGTTCAAGATTTGTTGCAAGAACATGTTGATGTGGTAATAGATGATGTTTCAAGGAAAAATGTCAATTCTCATGCAAGGTTTCTAGAATGGGAAGACAAAGCTTTCAAGGTGATTGAAGACACTCCACATTTGCAGTTGGAGTATGAGGGTGCAACCTATTTTATGTTTGTATTGATTGGGGAGATTGGTGAAGATGAAGTTGAGTGGCATAATTTCAAGACAAAGGGTCCATACAATATTTTCCAAATTGACAAGGATGAAGGAAAGGTTGTTGATTGTATAGAAAATAAGAAGAGAGTGACATCTAGTATTGCAAGGATGGGTAAGAAGAGTTGTGTTATTGCAGCCTTAAGGAGAGATAGACCAAAATTTAAGATGAATCAAATCTTGGAAAGAGAACAAGGTGCTGGGGTAGAGTGTGTAGTCCATTGGGGCAAAAGGGATCAGTTACAAGGTAGCAAAACAAAAGGAAAACAATTTTGAATGGACAAGATGAAACCCAAGGTAAAGATGAAGACAACATAGAAATGTTTCAAGGAATCCAAAAGGAAGAAGATAGAAGACATAAAGAAAGAGAATTCCTACCTTTAATTCAAAAGGGACTTGAATTCTTCTTTCTCTGGGAGTATGGTGTAGGGAATCTAGTGTGTATTTCATGCCTCCATGAGGAAATTTTGTCATTTTGGCTTGATGGTTGGTTAATGATCTCCCTCCATGCTTTGCATCATCTTTAGAGGAACCACTACTTTCTTTGGAATAGAGACCCTTTTTAACCTTATCTCTTTTATTACTATCATCTAATTCTTTGTAAGGACATTTACAAGCAAAATAACTTATTCTTCCACAATTGAAAAATTTGAATGGTAACTTACCTTTTTATTTGTTGGTGCCTTTCCTTAATCTTCTCACAATGTTTGCTTCAACTTCATCAAGTTCATCATTTTGAGAAACAACTTCATCTTCAATATTTTTGTTAACTTTGAATGCAACTTCTTTCTTTGGAACATCTTGACCAAACTCTCTCATCTCAAAGGCAATAAGAGTACCTAACATTTCATCAATTGAATACTCATCCAAATCTTTAAATTCTTCAATGGCAAAGACTTTGTGATTATAAGATTTTGGGAGAGAACTCAAAACCTTATTTTCAATTTCACTTTCTTTTACTTCACCAAGTCTGGAGATGTCAAAGACAATTTCTTGTACCTAGAGCATATAACTTGCAATGTCTACATCTTCAGTCATCATTAAAGTCTCAAATCTACTTTTGAAGATCTACATCTTAGCTTGCTTCGCTTTAGTGTCTCCTTCATACATGCTACTGAGATTTTACCAAACATCTTTGGCAGAACTATAATTCATCACCTTCAAAATTTCTAAATCAACCAATCCACACAAGATAGCATTCTTGGCTTTGGCATTGCATTCATACAATTTGATTTTAGTTGGATCTGTAAGAGGAGTGGTTAGAGCAGTATAACCACTTTTGATTGATTGCCACACCCCAAACCTAAGAGAGTTTAGGTGTCCTTCCATCCTCAATTTCCAGGAGTAATTAGTCCTATCAAACCTAGGACCCTTGTATGAATAATCATGTGCCATCTCAGATATTTTCCTCAAGTTGTTAAGCTTCTATAGAGGAACTTGGATCTGATACCAATTGTTGAATACTTCCAGAAACCAAGAGGGGAGGGGTGAATCAGTCTACACAAAACTTAACCCCTTCTAGAACTTAAAACTTTCAACACAACTCAAACTCCTTTAGCAGATAAAGATAAAACTTTAAGTAGAGTAGTAACAGAGAAGAATATAGCAATTTGAATCTTTAACACCTTCAACAAACTCTACCAATGAAACATATAGCAGTAATTAGATCAACAACAAAGAGAAAGAGATAGAGAACACACACATGCACAAGGAGACACTATATTTACATGGAAAACCCAATGAGAGAAAAACCATAGTGAGAGTTAACTCGCAATATAAGGCTCATTGCCAAAATACTTGCAAGAAGGCTCACTTCCTTAGAGCAAGATACAAAAAGGAATTACAGTACTAAAGTACCAACCAACTCCAGGAGCAAGATACAAAGTGTTGGAGATTATTGCACTATGTTATGATTAGTGTTGTCATTGATGTCAATCTATACATCAACCTCTAGTGTTGTGTTGAGTAAGTGTTGCACATGGGGAGATTGTTGCAATATCTAGTGTGGTGTTGATGAGAAGGTGCTTGTAGTGTTGTTGATGTAGCTGGTTCACTTGGTTTCCAAGTGCTTTTGAGAAAATTGTATAAAGAGTGTACAAGGTGACATAATTGTTTTTTTGCATTATGCTCTGCATTTCTTCATGGTTGAAGATGTGCTTGTGCAATTTGGATGAGGTGATCATAGGTGTTATATTCAAAGTTTCTAGTTTTGGATCATGAGGCAGTAGAAGATGTGTCTGATAATGGGTTGCCTGTGAAGGAAGTTGTCTAGGGGAAATGGAATTATTTTGCATTTCTCCGCATTGAGGTTTCTTGTCTTATAGATTTGGGAATGTTCTAATATTGTCTATATCTACCTTTCCCTAGAGTGTTTGGTGTTCAACTATTCCGCAAGGTTGGTTAGTGAGTTGTATGTTTGTGGTAGTGTGGCTAGTTGCACAAGATGATAGTATTCTCAATTTTAGGTGGTTGTGGCAGTGTTGCTGAATATTTTGATGATGTTGAAATATTCTAGGATGTTGTGTGATGTTTCTATGTGGTCCCCAAGATGTTTTTAGACTTGGTGAAGTGTGTATGTGGTTGTTTGTTAGTGTTAATGTAGGTTTGGCCAACCTAGCTTGTTAGCATTGATTATAGAGATGGTTTATTGTTTGTAGAAGCTTGGTGTAGTGTGTAAGTGTAGATTTTGGTCTTGGTTAACCCTTGGTGTGGCCTGCCTTCACTTCTTTCCACCGCAAAAGTGTTTGGTGCCAACCTATTTGGTCGTTACATGTTTGAGGTGCATATGTTTAATTGAGGCCAACCTAACACAAGGTTATTTGAGGTCACATAGGATATATAAGCAAGGATAATTGTTGGAGATGTGTGTGATGAGTGGTAATGTGAAGTATGATGTGAATTTGATCAGGTGTTGAAACTTGATTGTGAGCTTAAATGCCTAAGGCTACCAGAAGCAATGAGTAGAATGTGTCTACATTTTTAGTGTACCTGAAGTTGTTGGAGGTAGTGAGCCAAAGGTTAAAAATGGTGTAGAGTTGTTGTGGTGGATCTTCTTGTTTTTCTAAGGTAGTGAACCTCATATTCTATTCTTTTCTATTCCAAATAATGATTCCTTTGGGTAGTGAGCCATTCTTTTCTTCTAGACAGTGAGCTATTTTGATAGTGAGCCTTTTGTAATCAATGTTGTTATTCATATATATGTGAGTTAATCCTCACCATGGTTTTTCCCTTATTAGGGTTTTCCAAATAAATATGGTGTTCTATTGTGTATGGTTGTTGATGTGTTGATGTTTTCACTTGTTTACATTCATGCTAATTCTTAATAAGGGTTTGAAGATTCATGAGGGTTTTAATGTTTTAATGTACAATTGATTCACCCCCCTCTCAATTATCCCGTGTCTAATAATTGGTATCAGAGCTAGGGTTCCTTTGAAGAAGCTTAAATGCTTGAGGTAGATTCAAATGAAACACATTAATGGAGGAAAGGTCCCTATGTTTGATGGAACAAACTATGCTTTTTGAAAATCCAAGATGGAAGCCTTTCTTCTCTCATTAGGGTTTGGTGTTTGGAATTCAGTTGAAAATGGATACACTATGCCTATTAATCCTTTGGTAAGTGATGATGAGATTAAGAATTATGATAATAATGGAAAAGCAAGGAATGATACTTGAGTGGGATTTCTAATTTAGAACTTGTGAAGGTGATAAGCTTCAAAACTGCTAAAGAGGTCTGGACAAAGTTGCAGAGCATTTATGAAGGAGATGATAAGGTTAAGCAAGCAAATATGTAGAATTTCAAAGCCAAATTTGAAACCCTAAGGATGTCATAAGATGAAGATATTGTAGGCTACATGCTTTGGGTGGATGAATTTGTCAATGCCATCAATGGTCTTGGTAGAAAACTGGAGGAAATTGAAGTTGTTGAAAAGGTATTGAGAACTCTTCCTAAAGCTTATAGTGCTAAAGTTTTTGCTATTGAAGAAGCTCAAAATTTGGATCAATATTCTAGAGATCAAATGTTTGGTGCTTTAACTACTTTTCAATTAAGAGAGTTTGACAAAGATGCTCCAAGGAAAGAAACTACTTTTAAAGTCAGCAAGAAAGATGATGAATCTAATCCAGATGATCTTGATGAGGTGGAAGCAAATTTTGTAAGAAGATTGAAAAAGGGTGTTGGAAAATATAGAGGTAAGTTATCTTTCAAATAATTCAATTGCAGAAAGATAGGTCATTATGCTTCTAAATGTCCAATCAAAATTTTAAATGAAAAACATAAAGATCATAAAGGTAAATCTATGAAGAAGAGTTATTATGTTAAATAAGATAGTGGTGTATCTAATGATGAGGAATTAGAATATCTAGATGATGGAAGTGATGAATGCTTGTTCATGGCTTTAAATGTTGGAACTAATTCTACTAATCTTGAAAGATGTATGAAGGAATTGCTCTAGAAATAGGTCATAGTATTGAAGGAACTATGTTGATTTATTTTCATGTAAGAGAGGAGAGAAACTATTGGATAATTGATAGCGGATGCTCAAATCATATGACAGGTGATAAGAGTAAGTTTGTTAAGCTTGAAAAGTATGATTGTGATCTTGTTAAGTTTGGTGATGATACATCTTTTAAGATCAGTGGAAAATGTTCCACTAGTTTTCATGGCAAGAATAAGATAGATGATGTTCTTTATGTCAAGGGTCTTTGGCATAATCTTCTCAGTGTAGGAAAAATGTGTAGCAGGGATACAATTTGGTGTTTCAAGATGATGGTTGTGAAATCAAGCAAGGAAGCTATAGAACATTGGTTGTAGCTAAAATAAGGACAAAAGGAAATGTTTATCATCTCAAAGGTGGTGGTGTTAAGTGGTTCATGTCTCAAATAAATGAAAATTGGATATGTAATAGAAGAATGGGTCACATCAACTTTGATAGCCTGGTGAAGATCAACTCTACTCAAGCTATGGGAAATCTACCAAGAATTACAAAGCCTATCAATGCAATTTGCAAGGAGTGTCAGTTTGGAAAGCAGACAAAGAAGAGGTTTAGAACTATGGAATATTCTACTGCAAGACCATTGGAGTTGGTGCATACAGACCTATGTGGACCTACCATAATAAGAAGCTCTCAAGGTGACATGTATTTTATGTTATCAATTGATAGATGATTACTCTAGAATGACTTGGGTGACCTTTCTCAAAGAAAAATCAAAAGATATATATAAGTTTAAAGCATTAAGTCTATGGTTGAGAATGAAATGGATTTGAAAATCAAATGTTTGAGGTTTGATAAAAGTGGTGAGTTCACCTCCAATGAGTTTAATATCTTTGGTGAAGATCATGGAATAAAAATACATTATCAGCTCCTAAGACTCCTCAACTGAATGGAGTTGTGGAAAGGAAGAACATGACAGTTCAAGAAGCAACAAGAACCATGATAAAGGAAGCAAATATACTAGAAGTCTATTGGAAAGAATCTATTCATACTACAGTGTACATTCTTAACAAAGGACAAACAAGAGTGAAAAATTCAAAGACCCCCTATGAACTATGGTATGGAAAACCTCCTACTATGAAATATTTTAGAGTGTTTAGAAGAAAATGTTATATCAAGAGAGATGAAGAAAATCTAGGAAAGCTTGATGCAAGATCAAATGAAGGAATCTTCCTTGGATACTCTACAAAGAGCAAGGCATACCAATGATATTACAAAATACTAAAGAAGATAGTTGAAAATACAAGTGTCAAAGTGGATGAAGAATCACACCAAAGTTTGGTGCTAATAAAAGGATATGAATTAGATGAACCCCCTTGCAAAGAAGAAGGAACACAAAAAGAAGAAGAGAAAGAGATGATAGTGGAAGAAGAAGCTCCAGAAAAGAATCCTAAGACTCCTAAGTATGTACAAAAGAATCATTCTAAAGATCAAATAATTGGAGGTAAAAGCAAAGGTGTGTTGACAAGAAGAAGAGCTACTATGGAAGAGGAATAGATAAAATTTTGTTTACTTTTTGAGATAGAACCTAAAACAGTAACTGAAGCATGCAAGGATGAGATTTGGATCAAAGCTATGGAAGAAGAATTGAGGCAAATTGAGAAGAATCAAGCATGGGAACTGGTCCCAAGACCAACAAACAAGAGTGTGATTAGAACTAAATTGGTTTTTAGGAATAAGTTGAATGAGAATGAAGAAATTGTTAGGAACAAGGCTAGACTTGTGTGTAAGGGCTACTCACGAGTGGAAGGAATAGATTTTGAAGAGACTTTTTCTTGAGTAGTAAGAATGGAAGCCATTAGGGTTTTTTTGGATTTTGCAGCAAATAAAGACTTCAAGGTGTATCAGATGGATGTCAAGTCTACATTTTTGAATGGTGAGTTGTAAGAAGAGGTATACATTGAACAATTGAAAGGTTTTCAGTTATCAAAAGATTTTGATATGGTTTGTTGGTTGAAGAAAGCATTGTATGGACTCAAATAGGTGTTGGAACTATGGAGCCTTGCAACATGAGCACGAAGTGTAGATGTATTGTGTTGTCTGTTCTTGTGTTGTCATTGATGTCAACATGGTGACAACTATACGTTAAGTTTACTTAGTTTATCAGAAGTTGTTCTCCACTGGTAGTGTTCCTTTGTGATGAACCAGTGCATTGGTTTTTGAGTTCAGAATTCATCACAAGAAAAAATATGACTCTAATCTCTTAACCATATTATTATGTCTCATTCAGACAACTATATCTTGGATCTTGAGAAGTTTTGGGTTGTGAGCAAAAAGTTATCATTGACAAAGTTTAGCTCTATATTCCATTGTTGTTTCTCTACTTAGCATATCAGTGTGGGAGACTCCACATTCTCTTAAGGAGAACATTTGAATGCTACAATTCTAATGGTAGTCTCTATGATGGTAGTATGATGATAAATTGATGTAATATCAGACCAAGAAGGTGTTTGCTTTGAGCATTGTATGTTGGTTTGGAGTTTTTGTGGATTAAGTCCTAGTCTTGGTCGACCTAACATATGCAATACACTAAGGATACTAGTTATACTTTACGGATGTTAGCCGGCTTGATATAATGCATTACATGGAAAAAAATGTTTTAAATCATATATGGTACCAACAAGAGTGTTTTGATTATTTTTCTTTTGTCTAATTAGGTCGACCTAATTGATGAATGAGATATAATTGCATATATATATAAGATTCTTTGAAGAGGAAAAGTAGAGAGGGTGTGTGGTGTGTGGAGAAGTGTGAAGGTGTGAATATGGAAGGAGAAGAAAGAGAGAGATGTAGTGAATGTGAAGAGGATCAAGGGAAGTGTGAAGATGCCAGCCTAAATGCTTTATCAATTGAGGATCGGAACAAAATTGTTGAGTGACTACTGTGAGAGGCAGTACTTATTATTCAAAGCTTCTTTGGAACTAAACCTTGCACACAAAAGGTGTATTCTATCAATTCATACTTTTGACAGTGAGCCACAATCTTTGTATCTTTGCAGTTAGCCATATTTTGTATTCAGGCTGTGAGCCTTTCAAGGACAGTGAGTCCTGGCAATGATCCTTGCAATATCTTGTATCTAGATATAATATATTGTGAGTTAATCCTCACCGTGGTTTTTCCCATTTTGGGTTTTCCACGTAAAAATCTTGGTGTTCATGTGTGTTGATGCATTGATTTGTTTCTATGTTCTCTCTTGTTGATTCAGTTAGAATTGTGATAATGTTTAGATGGATTTTATTTGAATGACTTTATGGAATACTAATTGACCCCCCCTCTCAGTATTTCAAATATTCAACAATTGGTATTAGAGCCTAGTTCCTATGATGGAGCCTAACAGCTTGAGGAAGGTCCCAAAATTTGAATATAAGAAATTTTCTCCTTCAGAAGTGATCTCTGCAGGATATTCAAAAGAAATTGAAGATATGAAGAATAAGCTAAAGGAAGTGAATGATTGTATCAAAGATCTAAGGAGAAGATGTGTGGTGCAGGAGCACCTAGGAAACACACCTAGGAAGCAGTCTAGTTTGAATTTTGTTTGGGTATGTTATTTTTGAAAGGTCATCTTGACCATTTTGTTAGCATTGGAGGATTATGAATAAGTGTTGATCTGTTGTGATCAGTGGAATTAGAAGTGGAAAGAATGGATGGGTTTTGAAGCTCATTCTTGTTTAGGTTGCTAACCTTTGAAAAGTCAAAAACACAGTGGATTTTGGTAACGTTGGCCATTAGGTCATGAAGAAGTCTGACCAAAGAAGATAACTAAATGAGGAGCCTTATTTAAGGTGAGCCTCAACCTGTAAATAGGGTTAGAAGCATTGGTATTGTGGAAACATTTTGTGAGTTGAAATAAAACAGTGTTCTTGAAGGTTATTTCTAATTTTTTGCTTCATAACAGAGCTTTTAATGGATTGAAATAACTATTTTTCTATAAGTAGAATGTAGTGTTGATAGAATACAAGCTTTGTGTGCCATCCATTTTCCTTTGTGATTCATTTTCATCATTTGTTTGTAAATAGTTTGATTTCTTTCTTTTTCTAGCCTGAATCAGACAGTCTTGAGAAAATGGAGTGCTAGACCACTTTCCCAAATTGTACGACCCTTTGGGAATAGTGACTAGGATCCATGAGTGTAAATATGGTAGGTTTTAGGAGTTGTGTGTGTGCAGGAGCAGTGAGCAAAGTCTTTCCCTAGGCAAGCCAGAAGGAGTCTGGCTAGGGAAGACAGGGAGTACAGAACTCAAAATTTGCAGGGGTGTTTGAAACTCGTAGTTTTTCTTGTTTGAGAAGGTAGGTGGAGGTCTTACCTAGGTCAGGTAACTAGGAGGAAGCTCCATTTACATTTTAGGTTGGAGAAAGGCTTAGCATATTGGAAATAGCCAAAGAAGGCTGGAAAACCCTAGATTTTGGCAAATTTCAAGTTGAGGCCTTGTACGGCTAGTGAAGACTCAAGACCTTGAAAATATTTGAGTGGTGGAAAAATGGACCAGGAACCCCAAGGAAAGTTTGGGTTGTTATTTAGAAAGAATGGAGTTTAAGCCCATTTCCTCAGAGAAAGAGGCCTAATTGGGGCTCTTCACTAGTAGCCCTTTTTAACCCTAAAAGAGGGTTTTGATGAAAGTGATCAGGAATTGGAGCAAGAAGGATAATCAAGAACCAAAAATTGATTGATTGCAATGTTTTAAAACACCTCCACACCCCTGCAAGTAAAAATGCAACATTGGAGGTATGGTTAGTCTTTAGGGCAGACTAAAGGTTAAGGAAGAGTGAGAGTTGTTGCACCAAGATAGATTTGGGTGGTTGAATGGAGATGATAGTAGGGTTGGCCAGGAGAACCAGGGGTGCCTAACAAGCATTAGGGCCTATAGGTTAAGGTGGTGGAGAAAGACACCAAAGGGGTTTGCCAAGGTGAGACCTAGAGCATGGAATAGTGAGTGTTCTAACCAACCCTATCCTATCAATGTGAAGATACCTGTGATTAATTGAGAAGAGAACATGATGAGATCACTGATCTATTACAAAAATTGGAAGAAGTGAAAAGAATTGAAGTCTATCAGCAAGTTGAAATTTAAGAGAAAATGGATGAACGTGTTAAGCTTGAGAAAGAAGCAAAAATCTTGAGATCATATTTGGAAAAGGCAAGAAGATTTGAGGATAAATTTAAGGTAAGATTTGCAATGCTTGATGAGTTGATTATTTCTCAGAGATCGGCGATGGATAAAAGTAGTTTACAGTTTGAAGAAGGTCAGAGTTCAAAAGCAAAGCAATCTTCTGACAAGAAGACTTATTGTACAGATGGTGTTAGAACTATAAATTTTTTAAATTTTTACAGTCTATTGCATCCAAGAGTTTCTAGCATTGAGTCCTCATCATAAGCATATAAGTCCCTATTTGTATTGTCTTGCTATTTTCTGTCATAAAATCCATTGAATCCATCAAGTCTTTCATATTTCATTAAAGGACCCGAATTGGCAAGACATAGTAAAAGTCTCCCCGACTTGGATTTTCACTAATGTATGTTTGTTGTAGACTATCAGCAGGACAATTTTCTTGTTTTGGTGACCAAAGGATTCATTTTGGTAAAGGGAATCATTGTCAGAGTGAAGTCATAGCGAATACATTGTGTTTTGCCGACTGACGCATGTGCAAGTATATCGGTCAAGCTAAAGGTATTCGAGAGAATGTCTTGGCGAAGTATTTTTTCTTGCCGACATGCATATATAAAAAAATATATCGGCATATGTTGGGCATCGATGTAATGTTAGGACGCATACAATATGTCATACCGACTAATGCACAAAGGGGTTGTTTCGGCCAGATTGATTGGTATCAGCATAAACTCATAACAAAATCATTTTGTCTTACCGACTGGCTTGCAAACAAATGTCTTGCTAAGACTTATGTGCATTGGGGAAGGTCTTAGCGAAGTGGCTATTGTTTGGCCGAACCAAGTTCAAGGGTATTCAAAGGCTATCGGTGAGAAGTTATAGAGTCTTGCCAATTCAAAAGTTATGCCGATAGAGATGTGCATCGCTAGGAGAAGAAGTCTTTGGTATGAGCTTCACCGAGGTTTGAAAGATATACCGACAGAATATTTCGGGGTGAGTCTTGCCAAATGGAGTAATCAGGAGGAGTGGATTCGGCCAGACATTTGGTATCGGTATGAGTCTTTCCATGTTCTCAGAGTCTTGCCGATGGAATTTATTTCATCAGTAGGATTATTTTTATCGGTGAAAGGGTGATCTTGTCATAGCAAATGGAGAGTACATTGAAAAGTGCATATCGGTAAGATGCAAAGATATATATAAGACATAGTAAAAGTCTCCTCGACTTGGAATTGTCACAGCGGCATGAAAAATGGAAGCGGTAGCCATCAAGTTGATTCCAGGTGTCGGTAAGACCATAGAATGTCTTGGCGAAAGGTTAAGTAAATGTTGCAAAAGGGCTTCGCTCCATATTTGAAATTTTCTCACAGACGAGACGTTTGATGTGACAGTGCCAGTTTCAAATGAGCCTTCATTCATGCTTCATTAATGGTGCAACAAGATATAATAACGAAGTTTTAATTAATTCTTCAGTACCAAGTTGATTGCAGAAGAATTGACATGCTAAATAGAGAACCAAGACATTTTTTAGTCTGTAGAGCTCGAGCAAAATACTGTAAGTAATTGCTTCTTTATTTTTCACATTTTGATTCTGTAAGCTTGAAAATGGAGTCTTCTGGTTTTGGAAAGGGTAAGGGTAGAAAGCTTGGTGAGAGTAGTCAGTCGAAGGGGAAGAAACAAAAAACTAATACAAAGCATGAAGGCACTGAAAGGAGGTTGAACCAAGACCTTATTGATCAATTACCTAGCTCGGGGCCTAAAGCTAGAAGGTCTGCACAACTTAGGGCAGAAATTGATAAGTTGGATGATAAATGCAAGTTCATTGGTAATGTTTGGACTGCTGTGAGAGGGTATGAGATTTTCAATTTCCACTACCATAGGAGAAACCATTTTGAGCCAGTCTGCAATCCATGGAAATTGAATGTAGGGAAATTGGTGTGCCTAATGTATTCGTAAATGCATAATTGGTAAAACTGCTTGCTGATCATTATGATCCAAAACATAAAGCTATATGTGATCCTTTTGGAAAACCACAGATATATGTGTCAAGAGAAGCAATAGGTAAGGTTTTCAAATTGGAAGGGTTTTGCAATGAGGAAATCAATTGTGAGGAGTTGCAGAAGGAATTTTAAAGAATGGATACAACTTATAAGCGTTGGAGGTTACCAATTCACAGGGTCAAACAGGGTAACAAGCTAGAACCTTTGGAAGATAGTGAGGGGCCTCCCTATCATGTAGATTTGTTTGAACCTTATATGAAGTACATGTATTTTTTAGTGTGTCAGGTGTTGGGGATGGATGCCCTGGAATTCATGTCAATGGTGCCAATGATCATCATATCAGATATCCAATATCATAATTCCAGGCCATTTGACTATGCTTCATATATTTCTAAGGAGCTTGATTCAGGATTGATGGAAATAAAGAGTGGAGCCTCTATTGTCCATCTCAGAAAATATTCATTGTTGATGCACTTAGTGTTATATTTTGGACAGGAGTTAGGGGTATGGCCTCCAGAAATGAGAGTTTCTCAAATTGGTAAGGAGGGTGAAGCATTGCATGTTCAGTTGTGGACTGCTATTTGGGATAATAGGTTTGTTGGTTCTAGTTTTATTCATTTTGAAGAACATTTTGTAAAGACATTGTATAAATTGTATCATTATCATTGTAATTATTCATTGACTGATGAGATAAAAAGATTCCTTTCCGAAGGACTTCAATGGGCCGATTGATCATAATTGGGGAGACTGGTATTGTTTGGAGGGAGCTAGGGTAATCAGAGTATATGGATTTAAAGATGCTCCTTTTATTTTGCCAAGGACAGTTCCAAACAGGGTTGCATATTTGGAAATTGTTAGACAGATGGATTATTGCAGTGTGATGCATTTCAGCTCTTTTGGGAAACAGGCTTTTATGCCTAGTACTTTATGTTTTGGTGATTTCACTGGGTTGGCTAAAGAGGGATATAATTCAATACTTGATAGATTGTTGCATTATAATATGAAAAGAGGACCAACTAGGAAAATCTTTGACCCTAAAGGATATATCAATTCAACCAAAGAAAGGATTAGCTTTGGAGGGTATCTGTATGTACCTTATCCTTTTGATGATATGATCAGGAATATGGATGAAGATGAAGCAGAAATGGTAGTTGAGATATAACCAGGGGCTATAGGATATTGAGCTATTGTCTTCTGGAGATGAGGAAACACCAAGAGCTAATGTGCCACAGGATAGACTAGAAAAGGTATCCAGGATGAGTACTCAACAGTATGTATGCCCAGTTAGAGAACAGAGTATTGAAAGTGGTGATGTTGGTGCAAGGCACATGGAATACAGATCATTTATCTCTGATGATGAGTTTATACATTCCCCAGAGTTCAAGGCATTCTTGTACAAGTAGAAGGGGAAGGAAATTAGAGAGAATGTTGATGATGTTACTTGAGGAAATGAGGAACAATTGCTGGCTCAATTGAGAAAATGTGTGGATGATGAAATGACAAATATGACTCTTGAAGTAGGGAGGAAGATATTGGAGAGTGCTGGTGTCATGATATTTCCTTGCCTTGATTTGAACTCTGCATTGGTTTTTGATAGTTTCTTGAAGGACAATCATGCTACACACAAGCTTGACAAGGAAAAGGTGACAGAAGTATATGCAAGATCCAAGTATAATACTGATGAGGGATCATTGATAATATGGGCTTTGTACCCACCCCACAGGAAATAAGTGGTAATTGATACTGAGAAGGCATTTGGCGATGTAATGACTCTAAAATTTGGAGAAGCTGATCCTGTAGCTACTGCAGATATTGGGGTAAATATTGCAAAGTTGAATAAAGCACAAGTTCAGTTATTGATAAGAGAAAGAGAAATGTACAAAGCAAATAATGAAAAATTGCTGAGAGAAAATGATAGACTCAAAGACTTGGTGTTTCAATGGGGACAACCAAAATGATCACTCAAGGAGAAAGCTCTTAGGAAAAAGATCACTGGGTAGGATCAAGTGCTTATTCTGAGGGAAAGCATGATGCAATTGTTAAGAAGAGGTAGGATCATTTGACATCTTGGTTGAATAAATTGTGGGGAAAATACTCTCATACTCTTGCTGCATTGAAGGACCATACAAGGATGGATGGATGAGTTATGGAGAAGTTTCATGAGCTGGCCCAAAGTGATGAGGCTAACAATACTGCACTTGAAGTTGCATATCATATAATTAATCGTCATCGAAAATTCTATGATGAATTGCAGGGGGATGAATAGGTGTTGTTAGAAGCTGCTAAGAAGACTGTGATTACATTTTCTGATGACAAAGGTGAATTAAAAGAAGCCACCAGGTGGAAAAATGAATGTGAGTCAATGCTGAATGAAATCATGAAGACGACTTCTGCAAAGGATACAACATTGGAAGAAGTGAGCGAGCAAAATGAGGAAATGGTCAAGATGGAAATCATGATCCAGAATGCTGTTGGAGATGTGGACACATATGAGCGTCACGATTATTTGGACCACCTCGCTAAGACTCACTTGTGGCTAAATAGAGCCTAATTATTCTCTATCTTTTGTTTTGTAATTTGTATTTCCTATTTCTGAAAGGATGCGTCCTTTTGTATTCTCAATGTATAAATGTTCATTTTGAAAACAATATACACATAATAGGTAGAATAGGATAAAGAATAGAAAATACGATGGAACATTATGTTTCACAGGGCTGAGACTCTAATGTATGTTTTGAAGCTATGGAGATATCAATGAAAATCATTTGATTTACTGGCGTATTCTGGTGTCAATTGTTGTGTTGTGCCTATTGAAAGAATTATTTAAGTTGTCTCTAAGATTGATGTTGCTTGGTTATCTAAACAAGCATAACATGTTTATGTCTGGTTTATCAGTATGAATTTTCTGTATCTGTGTGATTGGTTGATATTTTCTTTCAAGGAAGGATTAAATCCTTTTAATTAATCACAGTAGTCAAGGAATTTCATTTAGATCAGTAAGAACTTAATAATCACAATCTTGCATGTTTATACTAGTTATAAACAAAATATGCCAAACAATTTGAATGACCTCTAGAAAGAAGTCAGTTGTTTAAGATTTCATTTGACTCCGTATACTATATAAGGCAGTGGTCTCACCGTTTCCATCATTTAGTTTCATTAATACTTTTTTACATCTGTTGTTTGAGTATATTAGGGTTTAGTCTTCATTTTAGTATACAATATATACCAAATTTGTTTTATTTTGTCCATTCCAATCTGCCATCGTGGACAAATCATGGCATGAAGAGAAGATCAATAGTCAAGTATGCTTCATTTGTTATAGGTACACCCGCCTAGGTCTAGCAGCGCCTGAAGAGTAGAAGGTTTAATTATTTCAAACGTTGTTCTGTTAACCTAAAACGTTGTGAAAGCTTGGCAACCTTTCATGGTTCAAACCTGCATTTTTGAGAGCTAACAAATTGGTGACTCCACTGGGGATAACAAAGAATCTACACCTTAGTCATAGAGTCAAAATTCCTATATACAGACTCCGTTGGGAATAACAAATAACAATTCATCTTTTTCTCACTTTCAAGAATGTGAGTGGCGACTCTAATTAAACATTGCAATATGAATGGAAGAAGGTCTCAATTTAGGGGAGGACATTCTGGAGCTCCTCCTGGCAATAGTAGGTGGGTAGATAAAGATGATAAGGCTGATAAGGGTAAAGGGAAAAGTGAGGACATGTGCTTCACAAACAAAGATAAATCATCAATACCTTTTGGTGAGAATTGTTTTGACACATGGAAAGATAATTCAACTAAAGAGCCTTGTACCCCGGAAGATCAGAAAAATCCTTTTTACAACCCTCAGAAAGATGTCGAATTTGAAGCTAGAAAATAGGTTGAGTTTGAAGCTGGACTCGAAGTTGAACGACTCAGAATTCAATATTAATATGACCAAAAAATGGAAGGTAATCAAAATGGACCTGCTAATTAGGAAATTCATCAAGAAGATTATGAATCTTTAAGTTATGAGGAAGTCAGAGCACAGTATGAATCTTAGAGAAAGGAAAGGGAAGAGCAGGAAAAAGCCCAAATGATTCAAGCAATGAGAGAATTCAAACTGCATAAAGCTCAGAACATTCCTCACACATCTGGTTTTCCTCCAAAATATGTACCACCCCATAAACAGGGTAATCATGGTGCTGGGTATTCTGAACCACCAAGGATTCCTCACCATCAAATTGGGAATCAATATAGATAGCCAAATCATCCACCTTATATTCCCACACAACATAAAAATAATTATCCACCTCCTGGTCAGCGTCATGTGCCACAACAAAATATACAGTACAATAACCCTATGTACCAATATCAGCACCCACCTAATCCTCCTCCTTATCAATATACAACCATGATTAGACAATTTGATCTAGCAGGGTTTCAATTATACCCTTATCCCATGGACAACAGTTGGAGAGGTTTAGTACCCAAGTTTATAGGAAGTAATGCAATCACAGCCGAGGATCATTTAAGGAATTTCAATGCCTTCATTTAGGATTTGGATGTACCTTATGAAGATTTGCATATGAGATTATTCATGATGTCCCTTATTGAGGAAGCTAGGGATTGGTTCAATAGCCTAGCAACAGCTTCTATTTATTCTCTCCAAATATTTTAGGATCAATTCCTTGAACAATTTGGGAATTTGAGTGCACCAGATGCTACTCTCCATGAACTAATGCGAATTCAGAAAGGTCAGAATGTTTCAATCTTTGATTTTAACAGAAGATTCAATAAACTGCAAAATAGAATACCTCCTGGATCAAAGTTATCAGACTCTATAGCATTAAGTGTTTACCTAAATGCATTCAACCCTAAAATAGGGTATGAGTTGAGAAACAGGTTCCCAAGGGACTTAACTGAAGCACAAAAGATAGCATTAACAATTGAGAATAACAAAAAGGTTGCTCGGATAATGAATAAGAGAGATAACCCTAGAGCTCCTCAACAAACAATAATAGAAGTAGGAGAACACATATAGGAATGAAAGGCCAAGGCCGAGGTTGCATGACATGCTCTATAACACAAATTGGAAGGATGGAAAACCTGTAACAGATAGGCCTGGAAGCAAAGAAACTCCTGATCCATTGAGGAAGAAGGGGACATATATGGTGAATAGTAACTATTTTTGTGAAGTTTGTGATAAACCACACTCCCCTGATTATTGTGTAGTAGCTCAGAGAATGCAAGAAGAAGGACTGCTAATTGGAGATGATGGAGAAGACCACAAGGTCTATTTAACTTCAAATGCTTTTCACCGTGTTGAGGAAAGGTATTCATCTTCAGAGGAAGGAGGTTATGAATATGATGTTTCAAAACAGAGATATAATATCCATATGGCTAGGCAACAGATCTTTTCTGATTCTGAGGATGAATGTGCAGAACCACAACCTCTTGAGGTGCCTAATCAATGTAATGTGAGGAGACTCACTGAAGAGGAGATGGAAAGATTAACTGTTGCTACAGTAGAAGAAGCCAAGAGTAAATACTGGTTGAGGAACAAGATAGTAAATGAGAAGGAAGGTGTCCCTAGGGGTATCTTTATGAAAGATCAGAAAGTTGTACAAGGAGTTTCAAAGAAAACTGAAAACAAACAACGTGAAGAAAGCAAACAGAAATCTTGTTCAAAAGGATGTAGTAAAACAATTACACAAGGAAATTCAAAAGACAGAACAGTCAGGTAGAAGAGAAAAAGAAGAGAACAAAGGGGAAACATCAGAACAAAAGAAAGTGGTTAAGACAGAAGGTTCCTCTTTTGATTTCACTCAAGCCTTTTCTCAGGTAAAGATGTCTATCCCACTTCTCAAAATGATGAAAATTAAAGAATACAGGGACAGTGCAATGCAGTTGATAACAAATGAAAGTGGAAAACATGTAAGTTCTAAAAATAAAATGGCTGCTAAAAATAAGCAGGATAAAGTAAACATCCCAGAAATTTGCTTAAGTAATGTATTGACAAGTCCGCCACAGGTTGATCCTTTCTTTATCACATTACTCATAAATAACAAATTATTGAGGAATTGCATGATAGATTTTGGTGCTGCCATGAATATTATGCCAGTAGGAGTAATGAAACAACTAGGTATGTGGGTGGATACAAATGAAGGAAAATGTTATGCAATGGATAACCAACCTATTCCTGTGGTTGGTATAATGAAAGATGTAGAAGTCAAGTTAGCTGCTTATCCTCAAGTAGCTTACAATATTGATATAACAGTGATAGATACCCCTCCTCAATTCGGTATGTTTTTATCAAGACAGTGGACGGCAGCTATTGGTGGAAATGTCCAGTTCGACCTATCTTATGCAACAATTCCAATAAATGGCCAAGAGGTGAAGTTGTACAAGGAGCCGAGGATGAATCAGCTCATTGATTGTGTGCCACAAGACCAAATCAACTATTTTTGTGATGTTGATCTTGGGAGTTTCAATATAGAACTAGCATAGCCTGAATTGACTAATAGCGATCCTATTGAGAAGCATGCTACACGGAACCACAATGGTGTGTGGAAAATGTATTTTCATGGATCCTGCAACCAAGAAGGAAATGGAGCTGGGATAGCATTCGTTTCGCCTGAAGGTACTACATTTAAGTATTCATTTTTGTTAACTTTTGAGTGTACCAATAATGTGGCAGAATATGAAGCTCTATTAACTGGACTGAATATAGCGGTGAAGCATAAAATAAAATTGCTGGCTATTCTAGGAGATTTTGAGTTAGTTGTCTCACAAATTAAGGCGAAGTATATAGCAAAAAACAAAAGACTAAAGCAATACAAAAATGTTGTATGGGATACAATTGAGTTGCTTGATGCTTTCTCAATTGAGTGGGTAGATAGTTCGAAGAATATAATGGCAAAATTTTCTAGCTAATGTAGCATTGAAGAGAGATGATATTACGTTGACAGGAGTGTCACAAATTGAATTCAAGACAAGGCCTACTGTGCCTGATAATGTATATAGCTAGCAAGTATTTAATGATGACACTGATCTTTTGAAATTCCTTCACTATATAGACCGGTATGAAGCCCAAGAGATCGACTTCAATGCTTTTGTTGAAGAAGTGGATGGGAAGCAAACAGTCTTTGGAAAAGAGATCTTACAACTCAAAACAAATAAGATTCCTAAAGGCTTGGTGGCATTAGAGAGGGTATATGATGGAAGTGATTGATCTTTAATGAAGCAAACACCAGTTGGAAGGGATGATATTGAAGAAATTAATTTGGGGACTGAAATGGCACCAAAAAAGGTGTACATAGGTAAAAAGATAAGTCCTGCAATTAGAAGAATGCTGATAGAATTGTTGAGAAAGTGTAAACATATATTTGCTTGGTCTTATGAAGATCTAAAAGCATATAGAGAAGACTTGTTTCAACATGAAATACCATTGAAGCCAGATGCTAAACCATTCAGACAAAAGCAAAGGCCTATAAATCCAACTCTAGAACCTAAAATGCAAGAGGAATTGGCGAAGCTTAGAGATGGTGGAATTATTAAGCCAATCAAACATTCAACATGGGTGTCAAATCTAGTCCCTGTCAGAAAGAAAAATGGAGATATCAGATTATGTGTAGATTTTAGAAATCTAAACATAGCATCCCTCAAAGACAATTATCCTTTGCCTAATATGGAGGCCATATTGCATAAAGTGACAGGTTGCAAGTTGTTGTCCATGATGGACGAATTTTTAGGGTATAATCAAGTCAAGGTTAAAGAGTCTGAGCAATACAAAACAACATTCACAACTCCTTAGGGGACACATGTTTATTTGAGAATGCCATTTGGTCTCACTAATGCAGGGGTGACTTTTCAAAGAGCCATGGATGTGGCGTTTGCTGATTTGATCAATGTTCTAATGGTGGTGTATCAGGAGGATCTCACTGCTTACTCCAAGAAGGCTGAGGATCATGTTCATCATTTGGAAAAGGTATTTATAAAAGCCCTTGAGTATGGTATTAGCTTAAATCCCAAGAAGTGTAATTTTGCTGTCACAGAGGGTAAGCTTTTGGGGCATATCGTTTCAAATGAAGGGATTAGGATAGACCCTGAAAGGGTAGAGGCTATTGATAAAATCCCTGTCCCTAAAACTGTTAAGGCGATACAGTCATTTTTTGGATAGATCAACTTTGTTAGAAGGTTTGTTTCTAACTTTGCTGAGATTATCAAACCTATATCAAAATGTTAAAGAAAGGACAAAGGATAGAATGGATTGCAGAAGCCTTGGAAGCTTTTGTATCTATAAAACGAGCCATCAAGGAGGCTCCTGTTCTTAAGTCACCTGACTTTTCAAAACCTTTTCAGATTTTTTCATTTGCCTCAATGCACACTATTGCAGCTATTATGCTACAAAAGAATGAAGATGGTCATGACCAGCCTGTATCTTTCTTTAGTAAGTCATTACAGGGTTCTGAACTAAAGTATGATATAATGGAGAAGCAAACATTTGCACTAGTGAAAGCTGTAAAAGCTTTCAGGCCATACTTGGTTGGAGCAAAGGTAGTTGCTTATGTTCCTCATGCAGCAGTTAAGGATATTCTAACATAGTCTGAAGTAACAGGTAAAAGATGCAAATGGATCAACAAAATCCAAGAATTTGACCTGGAGATACAAATTACTAAACTGGTCAGAGGTCAGGGTTTGGCTAAACTGATGGCAGAGGCAAATATTGAAGCAAATCAGATTTGCAATGTAGAAGAAGAAAATGTAATTGCAAGCATCGAGCACACTCAATGGTATACAAATATCATGTATTATCTTAAATACATGAAGTGTCCAGAGGGAATGAATGACAATCAAAGAAGAACTCTGAAGTTGCAGGCATCTAAATATGTTTTTATGGATGGAGATTTATTTTGGAAAAACAGGGATGGTGTATTATTGTTATGTTTGGATGAATTTCAATCTAAACATGTTTTGAGTGAAATGCATGGAGTGTGTGGAGGGAATTACTCAGCAAAGACAACAGCGCATAAAATTCTTAGGGCAGGGTATTATTGGCCTAAGATTTTTAATGACTCTTTTG
Source organism: Sequoia sempervirens (assembly GCA_007258455.2). NCBI lineage: Eukaryota > Viridiplantae > Streptophyta > Pinopsida > Cupressales > Cupressaceae > Sequoia > Sequoia sempervirens. The sequence continues at coordinate 66,806 of VDFB02254607.1, forward strand.
CATATGTGAGAAAATGTGAAGCTTGCCAAAAGTTCTCTGGAAAATTGAAATATCAGGAAACTTTGCCACTTCGACCTTTGCAGGTTGATGCCCCATTTCATCAATGGGGAATTGATTTCATTGGAGAAATACAAGAAAAATCAAGTGGTGGACATAGGTGGATATTGGTGGCCACTGATTATTTTACCAAGTGGGTAGAGGCCATTCCAACCAAACAAGCTACAAGTAAGGTGGTGACACAGTTCCTGATGGATAATATCATTACTAGATTTGGTACACCAATAAGGTTGATTACTGACAATGGGATGTGTTTTAGATCAGATGAATTCAGAGGCTTCTATAGCACATATGGTATTGCCATTTCTTATGCAGCCCCTTATCATCCACAGGCTAATGGACAAGCGAAATCTAGCAATAAGAGTCTTTTGAAAATTATAAGAAGGATGCTAGGTCAGAACAAGAAGGCTTGGGATTCGAAATTAAGACTGGCTGTATGGGCTGATAGAATTATGGTGAAGAAGGCAATTGGGAAGTCTCCATTTGAGTTAGTGTATGGAACACAAGCCAGGATGCCTTTGCAGAACTTGTTACCAGTTTACAAGTTTGTTCTTCAGGAAGATTTGGATATTCCTGAACCCATGGAGGAAAGAATGGAGTAGTTAGCTGAACTGGATGAAATAAGGAGAGTGGCTCAAAATCAAAATATAAAATTGCAGACGTAGACGAAATATTTATTTGACAAAAGGGCAAAGGATAGGAAATTTGGAGAAAGTGATTTGGTACTGATGTGGAATGCAAGGTGCTAGGAGAAGGGAAAACATGGGAAGTTTGAAGCTTTATGGCTAGGGCCTTTTGTGGTGATTGGAAAGAAAGGCGAAGACTCATACTATCTACAGAATATGGCTGGTGAGGATCAGGAATTGCCTGTACATGGGCAATTTCTGAAACATTTTTTCTCTTGAAGTAACACAGAGGATTAAGGGTTGCCAGTGCATGGAAAAATCTTGATGATCCTCTTTGAAATTCTTTTCCATGCACAATAGTTTAGGAAATAAAAGAAGCAGGATTTACAAGTAAATGGAAAATCCTAATTTTCCTTCTTTTGAAATAAATTTTCCATGTACAGTAGTATAGGGTCTCATTCATTTCCATTGCCATTTGTTCCATCACTTTGATTTTGGTCTACTCACCCAAAAATCTGAATCCTTGCAATGATCTCACTATCATTCATCCCCAGATGGAGCCATTGTTAGAACTATAAAATTTTTAATTTTTATAGTCTATTGCATCTAAGTGTTTCAAGCATTGAGTCCTCATCATAAGCATAAAAGTCCCTCTTTGTATTGTCTTGCTTATTTTCTGTCATAAAATCCATTGAATCCATCAAGTCTTTCATATTTCATTAAAGGACCCAAATCAGCAAGACATAGTAAAAATCTCCCCAACCTGGATTTTCACTAATGTATTTTTGTTGCAGACTATCGGTAGGACAATTTTCTTGTTTCGCTGCATTAAAAGGAGTCATTTCAAGCAAAGGGAATCATTGTCTAGAGTGAAGTCATAGCTAATACATTGTGTTTCAAATTAACCGGCATGTGGAAGTATGGCCTACTGCTTAAAGGTATTCTGGAGAACGCCTTGGTGAAGTATTTTTCATCGATGCATATATAAAAAATATAATCGGGCATTAAGCGTTGGGGCATCATCGATGTAATGTCGTAGGAGCGCACAACATATGTCATAAATCGACTAATGCACAAAGCGGGGTTGTTTCAAATAGATCGACTGGTATCGCATAAACCGCGCACAAAAATCATTTTGCCTTATCGACCGGGTTTGGTAAAACAAATGTCTCTTAAGAATTACTATGTGCATCGAGGAGGGTCTTAGCGAAGTGGCTATTGTTTGGCCGAATCAAGTTCAAGGGTATTCAAAGGCTATCGGTGAGAAGTTATAGAGTCTTGCTGATTCAAAAGTTATGTCGATAGAGTCTTCGGTATGAGCTTCACCGAGGTTTGAAATATTTATCGACAGAATATTTCGGGGTGTGTCTTGCCGAATCGAGTAATCAGGAGGAGTGGATTCAACCAGACATTTGGTATCGGTATGAGTCTTTCCGAGTTCTCAGAGTCTTGCTGATGGAATTTATTTCATCAGTAGGATTATTTTCATCGGTGAAAGGGTGATCTTGTCATAGCGACTGGAGAATACATTGAAAAGTACATATCGGTAAGACGCAAAGATATCTATGAGACATCTCCCCAACTTGGAATTGTCACAGCGACATGAAAACGGAAGCGGTAGCCATCAAGTTGATTCCAAGTGTCGGTAAGACTATAGAGTGTCTTGGCGAAAGGTTAAGTAAATGTTGCAAAAGGGCTTCGTTCCAGATTTGAAATTTTCTCACTGACGAGACGTTTGATGTGACAGTATCAATTTCAAATGAGCCTCCATTAGTGCTTCATTAATGGCATGACGGGATATAACAGCGAAGTTTTAATCAATTCTTCAGTACCGAATTGATTGCAGAAGAATTGGCATGTTGAATAGAGAACCGAGACATTTTTCAGTCTGAGGAGCTCGAGCAGAATACTGTAAGTAATCGCTTCTTTGTTTTTCACATTTTGATTCTGTAAGCTTTAAAATGGAGTCTTCTAGTTCTGGAAAGGGTAAGGGTAGAAAGCTTGGTGAGAGTAGTCAGTCGAAGGGAAAGAAGCAAAAGACTGATACAGAGCATGAAGGCACTGAAAGGAGGGTGAACCAAGACCTTATTGATCAACTACCTGGCTCGAGGCCTAAAGCTAGAAGGTTCGCACAACTTAGGGTAGAAATTGATAAGCTGGATGATAAATGCAAGTTCATTGGTGATGTTTGGACTACTGTGAGAGGGTATGAGCTTTTCAATTTCCACTACCATAGGAGAAACCGTTTTGAGCCAGTCTACAATCCATGGAAATTGAACGTAGGGAAATTGGTGTGCCCTAATGTATTCGTAAATGTAGAATTGGTAAAACTGCTTGCTGATCATTATGATCCAAAACATAAAGCTATATGTGATCCTTCTGGAAAACCACAGATATATGTGTCAAGAGAAGCAATAGGTGAGGTTTTCAAATTGGAAGGGTTTTGCAATGAGGAAATCAATTGTGAGGAGTTATAGAAGGAATTTTCAAGAATGGATACAACTTATAAGGGTTGGAGGTTACCAATTCACAGGGTCAAACAAGGTAACAAGCCAGAGCCTCTGTAAGATAATGAGGGGCCTCCCTATCATGTAGATTTGTTTGAACCTTATATGAAGTACACGTATTTTTTAGTGTGTCAAGTGTTGGGGATGGATGCCCTGGAATTCATGTCAATGGTGCCAATGATCATCATAGCAGATATCCAATATCATAATTCCAGGCCATTTGACTATGCTTCATATATTTCTAAGGAGCTTGATTCAGGATTGATGGCTATAAAGAGTGGAGCCTCTATTGTCCATCTCAGAAACTATTCATTATTGATGCACTTAGTGTTATATTTTGGATAGGAGTTAGGGGTATGGCCTCCAGAAATGAGAGTTTCTCAAATTGGTAAGGAGGGTGAAGCATTGCCTGTTCAGTTGTGGACTGCTATTTGGGACAGCAGGTTTGCTGGTTCTAGTTTCATTCATTTTGAAGAGCATTTTGTAAAGACATTGTATAAATTGTATCATTATCCTTGTAATTATTCATTGACTGATGAGATCAAGAGATTCCTTCAGCCGAAAGACTTCAATGGGCCAATTGATCATAACTGGGGAGACTGGTATTGTTTGGAGGGAGCTACAGTAATTAGAGTGTATGGATTTGAAGATGCTCCTTTCATTTTGCCAAGGATAGTTCCAAACAGGGTTGCATATTTGGAAATTGTCAGACAGATGGATTACTGCAGTGTGATGCATTTCAGCTCTTTTGGGAAGCAGGCTTTTATGCCTAGTACTTTGTGTTTTGGTGATTTCACTGTGTTGGCTAAAGAGGGATATAATTCAATCCTTGATAGATTGTTGCATTATAATATGAAAAGAGGACCAACCAGGAAAAACTTGACCCTGAAGGATATATCAATTCAGCCAAAGAAAGGATTAACTTTGGAGGGTATCAACATGTACCCTATCCTTTTGATGATATGATCAGGAATATGGATGAAGATGAAGCAAAAATGGTAGTTGAAAGATATAACTAGGGGCTACAAGATATTGAGCTATTGTCTTCTGGAGATGAGGAAACACCAAGAGCTAATGTGCCACAGGATAGATCAGGAAAGGTATCCAGGATGAGGACTCGGCAGTATGTCTGCCCAGTTAGAGAACAGAGTATTGAAAGTGGTGATGTTGATGCAAGGAAAATGGAATACAGATCATTTGTCTCTGATGATGAGTTTATACATTCCCCAGAGTTCAAGGCATTCTTGTACAAGCAGAAGGGGAAGGAAATTAGAGAGAATGTTGATGATGTTACTTCAGGAAATGAGGAACAATTGCTGGCTCAATTGAGAAAATGTGTGGATGATGAAATGACAAATATGACTCCTGAAATGGGGAGGAAAATGTTGGAGAGTGCTGGTGTCATGATATTTCCTGGCCTTGATTTGAATTCTGCATTGGTTTTTGATAGTTTCTTGAAGGACAGTCATGCTACACACAAGCTTGACAAGGAAAAGGTGACATAAGTATATGCAGGATCCAAGTATAATACTGATGAGGGATCATTGATGATATGGGCTTTGTACCCACCCCATAGGAAATCAGTGGTAATTGATACAGAGAAGGCATTTGGCCATGTAATGACTCTAAAAGTTGGAGAAGTTGACCCTGTAGCTACTGCAGATATTGGGGTAAATATTGCAAAGTTGAATAAAGCACAAATTCAGTTATTGATAAAGAAAGAGAAATGTACAAAGCAAATAATGAAAAATTGCTGAGAGAAAATGATAGACTCAAAGACTTGGTTGGTGTTTCAATGGGGACAACCAAAATGATCACTCAAGGAGAAATCTCTCAGGAAAAAGATCACTGGGTAGGATCAAGTGCTTATTCTCAGGGAAAGCATGATGCAATTGCTGCAATTGTCAAGAAGAGGCAGGATCATTTGACATCTTGGTTGAATAAATTGTGGGGAAAATACTCTCATACTCTTGCTGCATTGAAGGAGCATACAAGGATGGATGGACGAATCATGGAGAAGTTTCATGAATTGGTCCAAAGTAATGAGGCTAACAGTATTGCACTTGAAGCTGCAAATCATATAATTAATCATCATCAAAACTTTTATGATGAATTGCAAGGTGATGAATAGGGGTTAGTTGTTGCTGCCAAGAAGACTATGATTACATTCTCTGATGATAAAGGTGAATTGAAAGAAGCCACAAGGTGGAAAAATGAATGTGAGTCAATGCTGAATGAAATCATGAAGACCGCTTCTGCAAGGGATACAACATTGGAAGAAGTGAGCAAGCAAAATGAGGAAATGGTCAAGATGGAAATCACGATCCGAAATGCTGTTGGAGATGCGGACACATATGAGCATCGGGATTATTTGGACCACCTCGCTAAGACTCACTTGTGGCTAAATAGAGCCTAATTATTCTCTATCTTTTGTTTTGTAATTTGTATTTCCTATTTCCAAAAGGATGTGTCCTTTCCTATTCTCAATGTATAAATGTTCATTTTGAAAACAATACGGGCAGTAGGTAGAATAGGATAGAGAATAGGAAATACGGTTGAACACTATGTTTTCATAAGGCTGAGACTCTGATGTATGTTTTGAAGCTATGGAGATGTCAATGAAAATCATATGATTTGTTGGCGTATTCTGGTGTCAATTGTTGTGTTGTGCCTATTGAAAGAATTATTTAAGTTGTCTCTAAGATTGATGTTGCTTGGTTATCTAAATTAGCATAACATGTTTATGTCTAGTTTATCAGTATGAATTTGTCATATCTGTGTGATTGGTTGATAGGTTCTTTCAAGGAAGGATTAAATCCTTTTAATTAATCACAGTAATCAGGGAATTTCATTTAGATCAGTAAGAAGAACTTAATAATCACAATCTTGCATGTTTATACTAGTTATAAACAAAATATGCCAAACAATTTGAATGACCTCCAGAAAGAAGTCATTTATTTAAGATTTCATTTGACTCCATATATTATATAAGGCACTGGTCTCACCGTTTCCATCATTTAGTTTCATTCATACTTTTTACATCTGTTGATTGAGCATATTAGGGTTTAGTCTTCATTTTAGTATACAATATATACCAAATTTGTTTTATTTTGTCCATTCCAATCTGCCATCATGGACAAATCATGGCATGAAGAGAAGATCAATAGTCAAGTCTGCTTCATTTGTTATAGGTACACCTGCCTAGGTCTAGCAGCACCTAGAGAGTAGAAGGTTTAATTGTTTCAAACCTTGTTCTGTTACCCTAAAACGCTAGAAAGCTTGGCATCCTTTCATGGTTCAAACCTCGCTTTTGAGAGCTAAAGACTTACACAAACCAAAAATTTCTTCAATGCAATCAGAATATCTTAACTCTAGAACCGAAAGTCAAAATACTTCATCAAAGAGAAATTTGGACCAACAACTTTTCTCCCGAACCTCAACTAGAACATAGAAAAACATAGTTCACAATTAGTGAATACAACTCAAACTTCACAACAAACCAATAGCCAAAAATATGGATATAGTGACCTTCAACAACCATGATCAACATATCTGAACCACATGAACATAGGGGAAAATAAAATATCATCATCCGAAGCAACAACTAAATATCTATAAATTTTCTCTAATACAAATTTCTCAATATCCTCAACATATACAACCAACAACAACTAGTACATAACCAGTTGACCAACTGACATCAATGACAACACCTTCATTCCTTTCCCTATTCTTGCAACAATATCCCCCTTTTTCATTGATGGCAACACATGATGTGAAAAACCATCAAAGACACCATACCAATTCTGAATATACTTCTCAATATTTTTTTGCTTCTCCTCCTCAAAAGATAATCTTCCTCATTATCTGATTTCACTCATTATCTTTCTCTCCTTTTCACATGCTTTCTCCCCCCTTTGAAATCAATTGAAAAGGAAAAATATATGTTCATTGAATCTTCCTTTGACATGAAAACACTTGAAACTACCTACTCCCCCTGAGAGGTACCTACCAAAAAATCAGTCCAAAAAGATAGAACCATGAATCCACCAAACTGATGCATCTTCAAATCCATCTTAGTTTATGAAAGGAGAGGAAATAACCCCTAACTTCTCTTGGAGATACCCAAAAGTATCTTTAGCAAGAGCCTTTGAAATATATCAACAATCTGATCCTTTTTTAGAACATACTCAAGCCTGACTTCATTCTCCATGACCTTCTCTCTCAAGAAATGATATCTAATAGATATATGCTTTGTCCTCAAGTGCATCACAAGATTCTTCAAAGTGTTAATTGCACTTGTATTATCATAGAAGACAGAAATGGGATCAACATATAGCATTGTGATATCTTTCAATATCTATTTCATCCATAGAACTGCTGCAACAATATACTCAACTTTAGTAGTAGACAAAGAGACTGAATCTTGCTTCTTACTCAACCATGCCACCAATCTATATCCAAGAAAGAATGCAATACCATATGTACTCTTTCTATCATCTAGACATCCAGCTCAATCTGCATCTATATATGCACTAAGTATAAAGTCAATATATTTAGGATACAACAATCCAAAATTTGGAGTTCCATTCAAATACCTAAATATTCTTTTAACAGCAACAACATGCACGTTTCCTTTAGATCTTCTTGAAATCTAGCCACAAGATAGACCACAAGCATAATATTCGGTCTAGTACCAGTCAAATATAGTATTCCACTAGTCATAGATCTATATTTTCTTTGATCAGCCTTAGGTGAATCATCATCTTTATCCAATTTGCAACTAGTCACCATAGGAGTACTTACCATTTTGGAACCATCCATCCTAAACTTCTTCAACATCTCTCTCACATACTTAGACTGTGAAATGAAAATTCCTTTCTCTATTTGATTAATCTGTAGCCCAAGAAATAAATTCATCTCCCCAAACATTGACATTTCAAATTCTTTCTCCATCTCTTCCACAAAAATCTTACACATCTTTTCATTTCCTCCAGAGATAATGTCATCAACATATACAACTACAATCAAGATCTTGTAATTTTCAATATTAAAGTATAAATTTCTATCTGTCATACCTTTTTTAAATCCTTATTGAATCAAATACCTTTCTAACCTTGCATGCCAAGATCTAGGAGCTTGCTTCAATCCATATAAAGATTTCTTCAATCTGCACACCATATCTAGTTGATCTATTAACTACAATCCTTCTAGTTGTTCCATGTAAACTTCTTCTTCCAACACACCATTTAGAAATCCTGACTTGAAATTCGTCTGATAAACTTTGAAATATTTCTAAGCAGCTAATGGCAAGAACATCCTTATGGCTTCCATTCTTGCTACCGAGGAAACAGTCTCCTAAAAATCTATTCCTTCTACTTGTGAGTAGCCTTTATACACAAGCCTCATTTTATTTTTGACTTCTCCATTCTCATTTAACTTATTTCTGAATACCCATTTTGATCGAATGATATTTTTATCTACTGGTCTTGGGACCAATTCCCAAGTCTGATTCTTCTCAATCTGCAAAAGTTCTTTCATTTCTTCCTTCCAATGTTCATCTTTATAGGCTTCACATATTGTCTTCTACTCAATCTCAAAGAATAAACAAAAATTTACTTCACCAACAACTTTTCTTCTAGTTAACATGCCTTTTTCTTGCCTCCAATAATATAATTTTTCTAAATGATTCCTCTATACATATTTTGGTGTCCTAGGGGACATCACCAAAGAATATTATCTTTCATTTTGTTCATTTTTCTCGTCATTATCCTATTCTTCCATAATTTCTTCTATTCTTGCACAAGCATGTTCATCAAACACATATCCATCAATATCAATAGATTTCTTTATTGTCTCAACAACCTTGACATTTGATCTCTCTACAATATTTCTTAGTATTTTATTGAAACATATGTATGCCTTGCTTTTGTTAGAGTATCCAAGAAATATACCTTCATCACTTCTTGCATTAAACTTGCCCAAAGCTTCCTCATCTCTTCTAATATATATAACATTTGCTTCTGAATACCTTGAAATATTTAACTATAGGAATTCTTCTATGTCATAGCTCATAGGGAGTCTTTGTACTATTTTCTCTTGCTTGAACTTGATTGAACACATAAAAAATAGTATGAATAGCTTCTTTCAAGTAAAATTTCAGTAATTTGGCTTTAGTGATCATTGATCTATAGCCTATTGAATTGTTCTATTTTTCCTTTCAACAAATCCATTCTAGTGAGGAGTTCTTGGAGTAGACAACTGTCTCTTTATTCCATGCACTTCACAAAAAAATATTAAACTCGTGGGAGGTGAATTATCGACCTCTATCAGATCTTAAGCATTTTATCTTATAATTCACTTCATTTTCAACCATAGCCTTGAATCCTTGAATCTAACTAATGCATCTGATTTCTCTCTAAGAAATGTAAACCATGCATATCTACAATAATCATCAATTAAAAGCATAAAGTACCTTTCACCAAGTAGACTACGCAACTCTCATAGGACCACAGAGATCTATATGAACTAAATCTAGTAGTCTAGTAGTAGATTTTTCTTTTGATCTATAATGATTTCTTGCTTGCTTCCCAAATTGGCAATTCCAGGAAATAGAAATGAAAGGCTTTGTAATTCTTGGTAAATCTTGCATGGCCTGAACAACACTAATCCTTGACAAGTTATCAAAATTCATGTAACACATTTTCCTATGCAATAACCAGCTATCATTTATCTAAGTCATAAATCATCATCCACCAACACCCTTAAGTTGATAAATATTTGGGTATGTGCAGGATCATGATGGGCCAAAAAGTGGCGATATGATGGGTTTTTGTAGGGTATGTGGCTGATGACTTTTTTTGTACCTAAAATTGATGAAACAAAAAGGGTTTTTAAAGGAGATTCTCATCTTTCCACCAATATAATATATTCTTTAATTTGAATTTAATAAATAATTATTATTTATTTTCTATTTAAATTACAACTAAAGTCCTGATTGACAGGCTGATTGAAAAACATCTGTAACTTTCAAATGGTATCACATTTTTTGAATCCAAAACATGTGTCACATTTTATGCTTCGTATACTATAGGATTTTAAAAAAAAAAGAATTTCATGAATTTTTCACCAAGTTAAGATTGGTTAGACATATACTAGTTTTTAAAAAGTTGTAATAAAATATCATAATTAATTATTGTTACTTGGAAAAAAATTACAAAATATGCATCACATGGAAATGAGTCCTCTACCCATATCTAAAATATTATAAAAAAAATATTATTATTTTATTATTGTGTGGTTAGGGTGGTCAAGCCAGGACACCCACTTCTTATTTTTTCCTTGAAATTTAAGAAATTACTCTTGGCGAAATTTCAAATTTTCTATAAAATAGATTTTTTATTTTTTTAAATAAACATGAAGTAGTTTAGAAACTACATTCAAAGTTGACCTAAGGAGTTCTTACATATTTTTGAAGTAATATAAGATAACTTATTCAATTTTTTTACATCAAGTTGCCTAACTCTAATTTTTCCTAGATTTTTTTGCCACTTAAGGGGCCTATTTTTTTCCATGATGATCCACGCACATACCCATTCCTTCAAATTTCTTTCCTATAGTAATCAATGTTTCAAATCGCTTTTTGGATCTCACATTTCTCATCCTTAACCTAGATCATATCCTTTTCTACACATTTGACCAGCTCTTAACAAATTATGCCTTAAATCCTTAACATAGTAAACATCATCAGTATGATTCTTTCCATCAAAACTTACTAAACCTATCTCACAGATTTTAGCACCAGTATCATCTCCAAACACAACCAAGCCTCCATCATATTTCTCAAGTTTAACAAACTTACTCTTATCACCAATCATGTGATGTGAACAACCACTATCAACTGCAAAAATTATTTATTTTCTTGTTGTTTAGCACAATAAGGGAAGAGATAATTGTACCTTCATTTTTCTCCTTCTCCTTCTTTGGAGGGGCTTTCCTTTACCTATTTTTTTGAATTAAGGTAAAGTAAGGTTCATCTTTTAATCACCAAGAACAAGCATTCATTATCATCTAGATCTTTATATTTTGAATCTTTATCTAAAATAATAGCATTCTTATTCACATAGTAAGATTTGTTAATCTTCTTTCCTTTCTTTCCTTTCTCATATATTTGTTTATTCCTTTTAGCTCTTTCTAGACACTTTGTAGCATAATGACCTATTTCTCCACAACTAAAGAATTTAAAGGGAAACTTACCTTCATACTTACCAAATCCTTTCCTCATTCTGCTCAAAAAGTAGCTTCTATTTCATTAAAAATTTCTTCATCTGGATCTTCAACTTTTGTAGCTTTGAAAGTAGTTTATGATTTTCCTCCATTTCTTAGCCTCAGCTTCCTCATCTCATAAGTGTCAAAAATCCTAATAGCAGATCCTTAGTAGAAGTCTTATAATCTATAGTATTCTCAATAGCACTCACCTTCTCACTGTAAGCATCAAGAAGGGTTCTGAGAATCTTCTTTACAATCCTGGTTTCATCTACAATAGCTCCAAGTGATCACATTCCAGCCACTACCTCATCCAATCTTTGTACATAAGCTTTAACATTTTCATCTTCAGACATATGTATAAGATCAAACTATGTTTCCAAATTCTGCATTTTTTCTTCTATAACTCTTTCATCACCATCATGTTCTCTTTCTAAAGCATCCCAGACTTCCTTATTTGTCTTCAAATTCCAAACCTTAATCAACTCGGAATGTACCAAACTATTATTCAAGATGAACTTCACCTTATTGTTCACCTCATGTGCTCTGATCTCTTCAAGTGTAATCAGACCATTAGTAGAAGGATTGTAAGGATTCTTGTAAGCTTTCACCACACCATATCCACAATACTACAGATATTCTTCCATCAATACATTCTAGATACCATAATTAGTTCCATCAAACCTCGGATAATCAAAGGTAATTTTTCTAGCCATCCCAAACCTTCCTCAAGCAGTTAAGATTTGATACCAATTGTTCAATATGACAAATTAGAGGGGGGTTCAATCAATTGTTACATATTTTAACCTTTAAATCAATCACCGAAACAAATGCTTAAAGCTGCTTAAATGATTAATCATCAAATTCCAATGCAAAAACTCAAATCCAACACATAAACAAAATAACACCTGATTTACGTGGAAAACCCAATGAGGGAAAAACCATGGTGAGGATTAACTCACACTATAGAGAATATCAAAACCAACTACAAAAGACTCACTGCCTAAAATAAAGCTCACCGCCTGAGATAAGGCTCACTACCTAGCAAGAAGTCATTGTCCAAAACAAGCACTCACTATCCAACATGGCTACAACTCGAAGGGCTCACTACCATAGAGATACAAATAAGACTTGTTATAGATAGACTACAATCCAAATGCAACAAAGGATTCCACCATAGTCACCTGATCAACTTGCATGTATGATAGAGTTCACCTTTTTCTCACTGCATCCGGTAACTCAACATTAAGCTTCGCATTGATATGCCACACACATCTCACACACAATTTATGAATAGCATAAAAGTCACATCTACTCTTTCACTTATCTTATTTATTTTCTTTTGTATATTTTTCATTACTAGCTCATCCTGTATTTATACTATCTCCAACCTTGAAAAAGATACAATTTCATCCATCCAACTTTAAATTCAAATTAAGTCAGTGCCAAAAAATCCTAGGATGGAATTAGAATGAGGATGATCCAAACACATGCTTAACCGGGACCTAAAATAGATCCAACATGCTTCATCAACTTTGAAGATAGTGCTTGACACACGGTCAGCCAAACCAATGTAAAACACAAAATAATTAAGCTTGAAACTTCCAGAAACCAAAAATATCTTCAATCCAATCAGAACATATTAACTCTAGAACCGCAAGTCAAAAGACTTCATCAAAGAAAAATCTAGACCAACAACTTTTCTCCCATACCTCAACCAGAACACAAAAAAACATAGTTCACAACTAGTGAACACAACTCAAATTTCACAACATACCAATAGCCAAAAAATTGGATATAGCAACCTTCAACAACCATGATCAACATATTTGAACTACATGAACATAGGTTAAAATACAAGATCATCATCCATATTAAAAACTAAATGCCTGTAAACTTTCTTTAATACAATTTTCTCAATATCCTCAACATATACAACCAACAACAACTAGTAGATAATTAGTTGACCAGTTGACATCAATGATAATACCATTCCTTTCTCTATTCTTGGAACAAGGCTAAATACAAATTCATATTTTAGATGATATGCAATGATGCAAAATTCCAAAAATGAAACCTATATGCACTTCTAATGCAAGATTTAGAAACCCGAGATGCAAATTAACTAGTGAAAACCCTAATGTGAAGTTAATGCAAGAAAGATATAGGAATATGATGAAAAAAAAAAAAAAAATGATGTGTTCTAAATGAAGTTTCACCAAAATGATAAGAGGTAATATGGTTTCTTTATGGTTTAGGATATACAACAACACTTTTTTCGCACTATCATTCAAAGAAAACCTTAGAGATCTCAATCTAAGGTATGCAAAGGACAAAGAGATCTTGCAATAGGTTTGCCATAGGGTCTGATTAGAAACTAAAGATAGGTTCACCACCAAGCTAGGGATTGGAAAGACTAATGAAATGGAAGACCTAATGCTAAAACCTAATGTGATGCAATACTTCACTAAATGACCTACGAAAGCATATAAATCAAAACAAAAAGTTGAGAAATCAGAAGTGTGCACCTGGAAACCTATTGAGGTATAGATGAAGATTTGAAATGTTGAAAACATTAAAATTAGTGTCTTCTAGGACTCATACACTAGTCTAGGTGATTTAGTCCCAGATTAGGTTTTTTGGGTAGGAAAAAATTCTCGGCAGAGATATGTCTAAAACTCTAAAAATATGCAATTTTGACTATAATAGGGCTCATACGCCAGAAGTGGAGTATTTGTCCAGTTAGGGTTTTCTAAAATTTAAAATTTTGATTCTACTCTTCAATGTCTACTCTATCCTTTCCCCCTAATTTCCAGATCTAAAACTCTGATTTGCAACCTGTAGATTTCTTTCAATGATCTCCAATGCAAGGTGACAACTTTAACAACTTTCTCCAAACTTGCTCTTAAATATTTCTTCAACCTAAATCTACAAATCACATGCTAAAGAGAGGGGAAAATTTTGTTTTGTTAGTGGAAATGGGTTT
>VDFB02254608.1:0-27903 GCA_007258455.2 Sequoia sempervirens
TAGCTCTCGTTCTAAGTCATAAATTGCAATTAGGAGGTGAATAGTTAAAATTCCTCCCTAAGAACTCTTGTATATTCAAGCCCATGGCTCCCAAAATTCAAGGTGCTTCTTCCTCTACCCAATCTAGAACCCTTTCTCAGGATGTGATCGATTTGCTACCCTAGTCTACAAGTAAGAAACTAGAGGGTAGGTGTTGTTTCTCAGAGCCCCATCGCCAAGGAAGGAAGAATAGGATAAGGCTTTCTTCATCATGATGTCGAAAAATCTTACTAATGATGGCAGAGATGTTTCAAAGACTGGTTCAAAATAATAACCTTTGGGGCCTCTTTATAAATCCATGGAAATTGTCAATAGGTAACCGATGTTCCAAATGTGTACATGGATGTGGATCTCCTGAAAGACATTGCATCAAAATATGACCCAGTTTCTAGGCTAGTCAGAGAATTTGATGGGGTGGTTATGGTAGAAATAACCAGGAAAGAAATTGAAAATGTCTTTGACTTGCATAAATGGAGTCAAGACATGGTCCCTCTCAACATGGACACAATTAGAATAGAGTACAACAATACCAAGGTATTTTTCAGAAAAAAGATGTTGCCTCTACATACTACAATAACTAGAACTAGAAAACAAAGGAGGAAGGTTAGGATTGATGATAGAGAGCTTAAACCTTTCCCAATGAGATATTTTTCTAGCTATTTCAGGAAGACAATATATTCTATGTACCAAATTGTTGGTGCCAATCCACCTGACACATTGTCGAAGGAGTATAGCTACTTGTCCAGACATCTGCGACACCCATGGTATAGTATTGTTTATGACTATGGAACTTATCTAGTTGAACATATCCATAAAATCTTAGTTGAATTGTAGGAAGGAAAAAAATAGGTGAAGTTCTAGTGGTACTCATTGTTAATGCATATTCTCTTGTATAAAGGACAGAGAGCCTTTGAGAAGGAGATCACCTTGGAAAGGAAGAAGGATGATGTTGACTTGCCTGTTCAGTGTTGGACCCAAATCTTGGATAAAGATGACAAGAGGTACAACTTTGCAATGTTTAGAAATTCTTTTGTGTGCAAGATAAAAAGGGCTTTGGTATATCAACCACCTAGAATCCCTAGAGTTCAATCCATGAATTCTTGAGACCTAGGGAGCTAAGGAAAGATTTGAATTTGAGCCATAATTGGGTAGATTTTATTTTGTATACTAATAAGAATTTTTTTTAGGATATATGGTAGTGGCTTGGGCCCATATGTTTTGCTTGCAGACATTCCTTTGAGAATAGGGTTCCTTGAGATCATGAGGCAGTTAGGAGCTTCAAAAGAAGCACATTTACCTGAATCAACAAGGAAGGGGCCATTCTTCCTAGAATGGATAGTATTTGCATATTAAATTGTGACAAAGAGAATAGTGAATGAATTAGAGCACTTGCTAGCTCCTTAAAATTTGATGACTATGAGCCCGAGGAATCATGATCTTGAAGGCTTCATTAGTAAACTCAAAATAGATAAGAAAATGGGTACTTTTATACATGCTTTTGATTTCCCTGAGGATGTTATCAGGAATTTCATTAACTTTGAGGAGCAAGATGAAAGAAAAGCCAAATACCTAGCTTATAGAAATATGGTAGAAGGTAAGAAAAATAATAATCCCCAATATGAGCCTCTGCCACATATACAGGGTGATTTCAATAAAGCTATGCATGTTATGGACAACTTTGAGAATTTTTTTGGTCTTTTGAGAGAATAGTGGGTGGTTCCAGATAAAGGAAAAGTAGTGGTGCTTGAGGAAAATGATGAAATGACATTAGAAGAAAGACCTCTTTATCAAACACCCAAATAGTTGAGAATTTATTCTAAGAGGAAGAAAGTAGCAACTGATGAAAGGAGCTCAATAGCACCTGTCACCTATGAAGAGCCAAAAGCAAACACTCCCAAGAGTGCAATGCCAACTCTTCCTACATAGGCCTCTTTGCCTATAATTGATCTTGATTTACCTCCTAAAATTTTTTCCCCTCCTAAGCAACCACCTCAAAAGAAGCAAAGAACTGAATCAAGAGGAGTGGTTGATTATTCTAACACAGATGAAGATGATATCTATGTCACCCCTAAGGGAATGCTAATTGGAATGCCTCCTCATGAAGGAGAAATTGCTTCAAGTTTAGGATAGAGAATCCTCAGATAAGGGGAGCTTGAAATTTGTGGATTGAGTATTGTAGATGACTTGAGGGTAGAGGCTAGCAAAGATTTTATGGAAGATGATTCTTTCATTGAAACCTCAACATTCCAAGATTTCTGGTGGAAATCCAAGACTACAGATTATGCAGAGAAGGTTTCTATTGAAAGAAGCTTGCACCCTGAATTGTCTGAAAATGTTATTCAGGAAAATGTAAGAAGCATTATGAGAGATGAGTTTTAAAATATTAATTCCCAAGAAGGCAAAGAGCTTATAAAGAAGAGTTTTGTGTTGCTATTTCCAGAATGGACCATTTCTAATGCTATTGTTTTGGATGCCATAAGAAGGGCTGAGAGACCTCTAGTAAAAATAGAGGAAGAACTGGAAATGGAACTTTGAGGTTCAACCTTTAGCGAGGATTGGGATGCATTGGCCATATGGTCACTATCTTCAACATCTAGGAAACCAGCCCTAGCAAAGCCATCAAAACTTAGTGGACAAATGCTTGTAAAAAGAGTTGTTGATACTCTAGCTTTGGAAGCCATAGATATGGTTGTTAATGTTGCCAGGTTTACCTAGTCAAATTTGGAGGGTCTCACCTTAGAAAGAGATAATCGTAGAGTTAAATATAGAGAACTCCTAGATGACTATGACAACATCCAATAGAAAGTGGCTACACTAGAAACTAAATTGCCATTCTATAAACAAAGAGAGGAAGTACAAAGAGAATGGGGTCAACTGAGCTCAAGCCACCCATCTTTGGATTCTCCAATGACATCTGTGCAACATTCATTTCATAGCTAGGCTTTAGCAATAGTACCATATAACTGGGGAAAAGAATCAGTTGCATAGGAAGAAATAAGTGGACCAAGCTCTAGCTCATCTGACAAAGATCAATTGCTTCTACAAATTGAGACATATAAGAAATTTCTAGAGAAAGCTCAAGACACAATGTATGCGAACATATCAAAAAAAAATTGCACTACCTTAAAGCATCTAAATGAGAAGATTAAGGATAGACTCAATAGAGTGGATGACAACTATGCTTTGATGGTGTGTGCAATGAGGTTGTCCCAAAGAGATAAGGTGTTGTCCATACCAACCTTGAATAAATGGGTCTCGAGAGTTGAGAGATTGAAGTTGATATTAGTGGGAGCTAGCCAACATGAAGATAAGTACCCTCTAGTGCTTCCAGTTTATGAGTTTGTATGCGAGTTAGTTGAGCAGAAGTTTCAGGGATATGCAGCCCCATTGGAACAGAAGATAATAAAGTTGATAGCTCAATATAACCACATTGATTTGTCACCACTACCAGATATTGAGGTGGCCAATTATGAATTGAAACCATTGCAGGTATGGAAGAGGGAACTGGATGAAGTTATTGATTCCCAGGTAGATAAAATTTGCAAGGAAGTTAATATTGATGTCTTCAATAACACTCTAGGAAGGTTAACATTTCTTATTAGCTTTCTAGAGGATTTTGACAGGGAATCCAATGCGGTGGTAACCAAGTACTCCCCTTACAAGAAAGCCATGGAAAAAATTATCATTTTGATTGGCTATGTGAGGAAGAGTATGAAGAATGGGGAAGGTTGTATGCTGGTAGGTTTGGTTTGTGAAACATATACTGGGTCATGTATTGTACAGGTCTAGCCTTAGAGGTTACAAAGTTAAAACATATGTTTCACAGGGAAGTATCGGCTAGTGATGATGTGGAATGCTAATTGAGATGTTGACTCACCTATGGTCTACATCATTTCATCATTTTGCTTGAAAAAATAGATGCACTCTTTTGACATGTGCTTTTGAAAAGGCCAAGTTCCTCTCTACTGTGAATGTAAATATTCTTTGTCTTTCTCTTAGGAATATACCTTCAAGTGGTCCAATTGAAGTGTGACATGTGTACTTTTGGCCTATGGCTTGTTTTTCTCCCTTGTTCTATAAAAGGGAATTTAGGGCCATTTGTTTAGATCTTTTGTTTAAATTTTGGAGGTACAGAGAAAATTATAGAATACAAAGTAGATATGTTGAGTCTTTATCAAATGCTTTTAGTCTAGACTGCAAATTTAGTTAAATGTGTGGTTTTTGAGTATATTCGAATGATAATGAAGATTTTCTGAGTCTATAGTCTCTCCATTTTGGTTTATTTTTAGAATCATTAATGAAAATACTGATCAACAATCATTTCATTAATTGTCATTGTGTTATACTTTGATATGTGATCTGGTTTTGGCTCTTGTTTATGGAATGAGTTAAAATTCTTGGATTAGATCATAGGTTCATCTATGAAGTCATTTAGATTTGATAAGTAATATTTAGTGTTGAGTCATTGATTTGTGAATTACAAGGTGATATCACTAGATCATAATTGCTCAAAATTAAACACGCCTTATGTTTCAATTTATGCAAACTCCTAGCCCATAGATAATGGCACTAATCTTTAACCCATTGAATCTTTCTTGTGTTTTCAGTCACCCAACTTGAGAGTAATCTTTTGAAATAATCATCAACCTACCCATTGTTTGTTGTTGTTTCATATTCTTAGCTTAATATGCATAATTAACTCAAAGAATTGTCATCTTTGTGAGTGATTTCATATTATTTTCTATTAATAAGAATCTGTCTACCTTGATTTACAATGTATGTGTAAACTATTGAAATGAATTATATATTTGGCATTGTGGGAATACCCTCCTGGGTCTGCCAAAAATTGAAGTGTAGGAGATAGGATAATATAAATTTTATCTCATTTGCTGGCCACTCATTTGGTAGGCATTCAAGAATTGAGTTTCGAAAACTCATAGGTACTTGCTAAGGCCTATTTGGTTCATTAAAATTAACCAATAGAGGTCAAGGAGGTAAAGGTGCAGGAAATCAAGGTGCTAGTGGAGGTTCAAGACATGGTGGTTTTAGTTCTCATTCTAGTCAAGGTGGTGGGAGAGACCTATTTACTAGGAGACCTATGCAATTGGATAGGTATTAACAACTATGCTTTCATGGTATACCTAGTTATCCTAACCCTCTCCCTAAAGATATAAGAAATGTACTAGTGAGATTTACTAGAAATAATGCAATTAGTGGAGAAGACCATCTTAGATCATTCATCAGTATTATGGATGATCTTCAAGTGGAACATGAAGATGTCATGATGAAAATTTTCATGTAGTCATTAACTAAAGATGCCAGAGACTAGTATAGATGTCTACCAGTGAAAATTAGTGGCTCTTGGGAAGAGTTCAAGAGGGTATTTAGAGAGTAGTATGGGGAAAAAAATGATCCAAGGTTCACGTTAAGTGAGATAAATAACATGACCAAAGGTCCAAATTAAATGGTCTCTAATTTCAACACTAGATTTTTAAAAGCGGTATTATGCCAGATGATTTAAGATTGAATGATCATGTATGCTTGGTGAACTATTGCAGTTCTTTTGATTCTAATATGATATATCATCTATGAGACATGAATCTTCAAACCTTGAGGGATGCATTCAAGATTTCACTACACATTGAAAGCAATAGAAGAGCCTCAGGAAAAGTAGGCAGAAGGGATGATGTTAAAATTTTGAAGAACCCTAAACAAGATAAAGGATTGATAAAGAAAGCCTCTTCATCTAAGGACAAGTTGGATAAGCTTATCAATTCAATAAAGGATTTGAATTACAGGATTGCAAAATAATAAAAGGGGTTATCAAATGACAAACCTAAGTTTCAAAGAAATGATGATCCCCCAAGGTTACAAGAATTTCCATACAACATAAATTGGCACAATGGAAAGCTAGTGCATATTAATCAAAAAATGTACAAAATCATGTTACACCTGATCCATTACAAAAAAAATTGCTAACTCTGCTGAGGAGCTACCATGTTGTGTGGCCTATCAGTTATCACACTCACCTCACTAATGTGTAGTTTCAAAATCTCTGGAGGAAGAGTAGAATACACCTAATGATTATGATCCATATGAGGATCAAAGTGAAGAGATAAATGTCCTCATGAGTAGATCAGACTTTTCTAATGAATAATTTTATATTGATAAAGAGTCTCATGAGATCAATGTTGATAAAAAAAGGCAGAAAACTGGTGTATAGTAGCTACAAGTTATTTCTAAAGAATACATTGAAGAGAATCATAATATTTGTACTCTAGATATTGATGATGATGATGTAACTCTCAGGAAGCCATCCAATGAGGAAATTGAGATAATGACAACTACCTTAGTTTTTCAAGTAAGGAAGAATTACAACCTTAAGAATATGGTTGTTATTTCTAATCAAGGCCAAGAAGGAAACATGTTTATTAAAGAGAAGAATAAAAACACTAAAACTTGTGTCAAAGCTAGAAGCTAAGGTGACTGGAGCCAAAGTGAAGGAAAATAAGGGAAGTCAAATCTGGGCTAAGAAGACTGATAAAACAAAAGTGGGCGGTGAAGTCATTTCCCTAGTTGTTAAGGATAAAAATCAAAAGCATAACATTGAAGAAGTCAAGGAGGATAAGAAAAAGGTTGAACAAAAATGTGAGCATAAAAAAGGGAAGGTTGATAAACAAGATATTACATTCTACGATATTCCTAAGTATACCTTTGTGGACATGTTTCAATTTCTATCACAAGTAAAATTCAAAGTACCTTTGTTAGAAATGATTAAGATTGATGAGCATAAACATAAGGTAGTCACACTTATCAATGGCACGACTACAACCTACACTGATCAAATGGTATCTACTCCACCATGAGTGAGTAAGAATGAACCAAAAGATAAAGAGGTTGAGGGAGTAATCACTGAGATCCCTTAGATCTACTTGGGCACAAAAATAACTGCTTTTCCCATCCAAGTAGATCCATTTTTTGTAACTTTTATTATTGATGGAAAGTTGTTGAAAAAATGTATGATAGATTTAGGAGCATCTTCAAATATAATCTCAATAGAGATCATGAAAGATATGTGATTGAAGATAGATAGTGATTATGGCAAGTGCTATGCTATGGACTCTAGGGAAGTTCCTATGATTAGAGTAATTAAAGAGATCCGTTACAAGTTAATTGCATTCCCAGATAAGGAATTTGCGATGAGTGTCACAGTCATGGACATTACACCCAGCTATGGAATGTTGTTTTCAAGAAGATGGAGTGCCTCCATGGGAGGTAGTATGCAATGTGACATGTCTTACACCACATTCACTATTCAAGAAAAGACATCAAATTAGTCATGTAATATAGAGTACTCCACATGATTGAATTTGCTTTTGAAGATGACAAAATCTATTTTTTTGATACATGAATTAATGATTTTAGAGTGGAAGAGTTACAAGAAGGAGAAAAGAAGCCTATACCCCTTAAAAGAGGGATAAAGAAATTGTCAGATATTGATGACCTCTAGACAATGCACTTTGATGGGGCATGTTCAAAGGAGGGGTTGGGTGCAAGGGTAATATTGGTATCTCCTAGTGGCATAACTTTAAAATTTTCATTTTCTTTGTCATTTATAAGTACAAATAATGTGGCAAAATATGAGGTATTGCTACTAGGGGCGAGGTTAGTGAAAAAGCATGGTATTAAGAAGATAAGGGTCATTGGCTACTTATAGCTGGTTGTTTCCTAGGTTAGATCCAAATATGCATCCAAAAATAATCGTTTGAAATAATATAGGAATTTAGTATGGGACTCAATTGAGTAGTTTGATGCTTTTTGCATAGAATGGCTAGAGAAGACAAAGAATCAGATGGTTTATTTATTAGCCAATATAGCTTTCAGGCGAGATGATATCACTTTTGCTGGCATCTCCAAGGTTGAGGTGCAAACAAGGCCTTCAATCCTTTAAAACATCCAAAAATGGCAAGTCTTCAATGATGATGAAGACATACTAAGGTTTTTGACATGTCTGGACCAATATGAGGGTCAAGAGATTGATTTTGGAGCATTTATTGATATTCTAGATGGGAAAGAGATATTTTTTGGTAATAAATTCATTCAACTTAAGACCAATAAGATCGCTAAGGGTCTTGTGGCCTTAGAGAGGGTCTTTGATGGCGTTGACAAGATAAATTCCAATAAATCATCCACACATCCAAAATACCTAAAGGAGGTAAACCTAGGGACCGGGAGTGTTCCAAAGAATGTATATGTGGTTGAGAAAATGAAGCCAAAAATTAAAGCAATGTTGATTGCTTTATTGAGAAAATATAGGCTTATTTTTTCAATCTTATGATGGCTTGAAGGAATATAGAGAGAAGTTGTTTCAGCATGAGATCCCTTTGAAATTAGATACAAAGCCATTTAGGTAAAAGAAAAGGCCCATCAACCCCACCTTGGCACCAAAGATGCAAGAAGAATTGGTGAAATTGAGGGATGCTAACATAATCAATCCTATCAGGCATTCATCTTGGGTTTCTATTCATGTGCTAGTGAGGAAGAAGAATGTCGACATTAGATTGTGTAGATTTCAAAAACCTTAATGTTTCATTGTCAAAAGATAACTATCCATTACGAAACATGGAGCCCATGTTACAAAAGGTAACTGGTTGTCAACTCCTATCAATGATGGATGGGTTCTCTTTCTATAATCAAGTAAATGTGAAGGAGCTTGAGCAGTATAAGACTACGCTTACAACTCCTTGGGGCACCTAGGTATATGTGAGGATGCCATTTTTTCGAAAAAATGTAGGTGCAACCTTTTAGAGAGATATAGATGTAGATTTTGCTTATTTTATAGATATTTTCTTAGCAGTCTATCAAGATGATTTGACTTCCTACTCCAAGAAAGAGGAAGACCATTGTGTGCACTTGGAGAAAATTTTCATCAGGGCTCTGGAATATGGGATCTCTCTCAACCCAAAGAAATGTTCCTTTGGGGTCATTGAAGGAAAATTGCTAGGACACATAGTGTCAAAAGGAGTGAGAATTGACCCTAAAAGGGTAGTTGCAATTGATAAAATCTCACAACCAAAAAATGTTAAGGGCATCCAATCATTTTTTTGGGCAGATAAATTTCCTAAGGAGGTTTGTCATAAATTTTGCAAAGATTACTCATCCCATATCAAAAATGATAAAGAAGGGTGAGAAAGTGGAATGGAGTGAAGAGCCAACTAAGTCTTTTCAAAGTATCAAACAAGAAATCAAGGAGGCCCCAGTCCTTAGGACTCCTGAATTCTTCAAGCCACTGTAGATCTTCTCCTTTATATCTTTCCATACAATTGTTGTAATATTGTTGCAAAAAATGAAGAAGCCTATGGACAACCAATTGCATTTTCAACAAGTCATTGCAAGATGTTGAATTGAAATATGATATGATAGAAAAACATGCATATACATTGGTTAAAATAGTTAATTTTTTTAGAATTTATCTTGTGGGATAAATTATTATTGCTAATGTTCCCAATGTTGTAGTGAAATAAATATTTACCCAACATGAGGTCATTGGTAGAAGGTGTAGGTGGATAAATAGGATACAAGAGTTCACAATTGACCTTCAGATTATTAAATTTGTTACATGCCAAGGATTTTCCAAATTGATGGCTGAGACAAATCTTGAAGCCAATCAAATCAACCAAGTCGAGTATACCAAGGTGTCACCAATTTGTGATGTACAAACTTGTGATTGGTACAGATGCATTCTCCAATATCTGTAAATAATGTAATGCATTGAAGGACTCACTAACAATGAGAAAAGGAATCTCAAGCTGTAGGCAATCAAGTATGTCATTATTGATAATGAATTGTGGTGGGGGGATCCAGATGGGGTCCTTTTGAAATGTGTTGATGGTGCCAAAGACTTATAGATTTTAAATGAAATGCATAGTGTAGTGTGTGGACGATATTATGTGGCTAAGAATAGTACTAAAAAAGTCCTAAGAGAAAGATTTTGGTAGCCAACAGTTATCAAGGATGCTCACAAGTTAGTGAAGGCATGCAATGCATGCCAAATATTTTCTAGGAAATTGAAGTTCTCAAGAAACTTACCACTAAGTCCTATTGTAGTTCAAGGAACTTTCCAATAGTGGGACATTGAATTTATAGGGGAAATATCAAACAAAACCAGTGGAGGACATTCCTGGATTCTTGTTGCTATAGATTATTTTATGAAATGGGTGGAAGAAATTCCCACTAAGAGAGCAACAAGCAAGGTAGTGATTGATTTCCTACTAGAGGATACATTGATTAGGTTTGGCATACTAGAGAAAATTGTCTCTAATAATGATATGTGCTTCAAGTCTGATGAATTCACTAGTTTATGTGATAAGTATGATATTCAAGCATCATATTCATCCCCATACCATCCTTAGGGAAATGGTTAGGCCGAGTCAAGCAACAAAATCCTCATGAAAATCACTAAAAGGATAATAAAGAATAATAAAAGAGCCTAGGAATCAAAGCTAAAGTTAGCATTTTTGGTAGAGAGGGTGACTGTCAAAAAGACATGATATTGCCCTTTTGATCTAGTTTATGGTATGGCTACAATATTACCTCAAAAATAATATGATGAAGATGTACAAGCTCATCCAAGAATACGATGATGACCTATGTGATGATATGCAAAACATGATTGATGGTTTAATAGAAGAGGATGAGATAAGAAGAGAGGACCAAAAGAAAAATGAAAAGTTGCAATTATAAGTCAAAAAATTGTATGATAAAAAGGCCTCTCCAAGGAAATTTGAAGTAGGAAGCATGGGGCTTATGTGGAATGCCAGGTCTAAAGATAAGGGAAAGCATGGAAATTTTGATGCTCTATGATTGGGCCCTTACCTAGTCAACAACACTCATGGTGAAGAATCCTACTTCCTTTAGATCCTAACTAGTGAACTTCTTGAGCTTCCAGTACATGGAAAGTTTTTGAAGCTATATAATTCTCTTGAAGTATGGTGTTTTCCATGTATAATGTATAATTTTGTATATTGTGTGCATAGTTTTCATTTTGGTTTGTTTTGACTATCTTGTCCAAGAAGTTACCTTGGTTTTTGGTACTCTACTATGGTCTAATTCTCCTTCAGATTTTGTGATCTCGCTTTGTGATACTAGTGGAATTAATCCCCTACAATAATGGAAGGATCAAATAAACAGTTTACTTGTCACCTTAGATGCATTGATTTTTGAAGGACCAGATGTTGACATGTTTAAGGATAGAATGGATAAATTGTCGTTTACTAATACTTTCCTTGAAAGTTTTGACAAGGAAGTGACTGAGAAATTCATCAAGTATGGTCCTTAAAAGAAAAAAATGGATAAATTTATTCGATATGAATGGCCATCTGAGAAGGATTTTGAACTTTGGAAGTAGAAATATGTTGATATCCCAGACTTGTGAGTTATTTTTCAGTGGCAGGGTGGTAATAAATTTGATCTTGATGTATTTAGCAAATAATGGATTTCAATAAGGATGGTTACAATAGGTTATTGGATGTTGAATACTTTACTGAGGAGGAATACAATACATGGCTTGACAAGAGTACATATTAATCCTTTTTTTTGTCAATGTTTAAATATTGTTTCCTCCTAAATTTAGACTTGTTGATGAATGATGGTTATGTGGATGTTGTTGCATGTATGAATGAGTATGGTGGTGTTGTCATTAATGTTGTCATTGATGTCAACAAAATATAGGTTGTCGCAGAGAAAGGAAACAAGTGATTGCAAGCTGTGCATGTATAGTTGAGATACTGTTGAGATGTTGTCAGTACATGGAGCTATCTTTATGGTGTTAAAGGTGTGCTGATATGATGAGTTTCCAAGTTCTTTTGAGAAAATTAATAAATAGTGAAGATAGAATTATGTGTGTGTTCAGAATGTGCTCCAGTATGTGCTCCACATTTATTCTATGTTGATCCTATGCTTTTGTGGATTTGAAGTGTTGTTTAAGGATATCCTTGGGTGATATATCCTAGATTATAGCTTCTGGTTTTATATAGAGTGAAAGTTGAGTTCACCAGTTTGTGAACTAGTCTAGCAGAGTTGTTTGTCTATGGACTAGGAGAAATGTATCTTCTCTAGAATCCTCCATTAGTTTGTTTTAGGTCTTGTGGATTTGGAAGAAGGCTTTTAATAGTGTTATTTGTGTTCTATAAAAGGTGTTTATGGTTTGGTGCTTCGGAAGACTAGTTTCAAAGTTACTATGTGTGTCTATACAGTCTGGATCGACTGATGGAAAGTGTTCTATGCATGAAGGTTGTTGTAGTAGCTACTGATGAATTTGAAGGTATCTAATGTGTTCCAGTGTAAGATAAAGCATGTTATGTGGTCCGCGTGTTATCTTCTTGTTATAAAAGTGTGTACTTCAAAGTTAATTGGTGTTTTCATTAGGTTTGGCCAACCCAGTGTTTGTGTGTCATGTAAAGGATAAGTATCAATTAAGGAAGCATGTGATTGATACAAGATGTTGTTTTGGGTCTTGGTTAAGTGTTGGTTTGCTCCACTCTCATTCACATCCACCATGGGAATGTTGAGTTGCTGAACTAATTTGAATTTGTAAAATGAAGAGTGTGTAGCTGACCTTGGAGAAAGTTTCTATGGTTGAAGATGGTATAAACATAAGAAAATATGTTAAGGATTGTGTGCCACAAGTGTGAGAAGCAAGGTAGATGCAATAGATTGTGTGAAAGTGAACTGAGGAATTCAATGTGTTAGACTCTTGAAAGTAGTGAGTTGATGGTGTTTGTAATTCTTTGATCAAAGTTGCAGATGTGTGCAAGTTGTTGTGGGTGATCCCATAATAGTGGTTTACAATTTTTTGGCCAAACTGGACACTGAAATTATTATTTTTAACTAAATCTTCACATTCGGGCACCTATAGTGGCTAAACTGTGAGGGATTTGAAGATGGTGTAAACTAGAGTCCCATCAAATTTTGTCTGTAGATTTCAAAAGAAACCTATTTTTTCAAAATTTTTGGAATCAAATTTACACTAACACCTATCTACAAAATTGATTTTTTAAAAACAACATTTTTTTAAAAAGTGAGCACACCATTATAACTCATAACTTTTTTTTTCCATGAAGGATAAAATTATAATTCTTTCAAATTTAGATTTTTAACAGGTGATATCTAGTGCTTCCACTTAGTTGGGTAGTTTTATTTGAATATTTTTCCTTAATAAAGAGTTTCAAAGTCGAGCAGATTACAATTAGGACACAACACGGTAGGCGGCACCTTTTTTTTGTATATGTCAAAAATTTTTTTTTGTTGGATCAAGGACTTCAATATACAAGTGTACTCATATTTTTCAATTTTTTTTGATAATCTTCTATTTTCCACATGAAGAACAAAGAAATTCATTTTCAATAGAAAACCTATGTTTTAATAAAACTTAAAAAACAAATACATAACAAAACCAAAACATATTAAAATTATATTCATTGGATAGCTTGTTCTAAGAGGTACATAATCATTTGAAATAAATTTTAAATGAGATTCATTTGATTTAAAATCTAAATCAAAAGTGATTTTTTATCAACATTTTGATAGGTGTAAAGGAGAGGCATTTATAGGTATGGTTTAAAACTAGCGAGGTTCTATCCAAGGGGGTTTGATCTAAGGTGATTTGATCAAACCCTCTTAAATTGTAATCCTTAAAATGGAACTTTTTTAGGCTTAAATCATTATATTTTCTAAAATATGTGATTTCAGGCTGAATTCGTTCCTCTCAGGGATTATAAAGCCATTATGACAACACTACATGTGGTGGATATTTTGTTGCATTGAGATAATTTTATTTGTGTAACATTCTTCTTTCTATCTTTCTTTATCTATAGGGACTGAGCCTCCCATTTAAACAGTGAGTCCTACCTTGGGCAGTGAGCCCTCTAGAAGTGAGCCACTTTGTAAATATTTTTGCAATTACTCTTATATTGTGAGTTAATCCTCACCTTTTTTTTTGCTTATTGGGTTTTCCACATAAATATGGTGTTTCTTGTGTTTTCTTTCTATTATCTACTCTTCATTCTCATACTTAATAAAAAATTAAAGTGGATGTGGAATTGTTTAATATGTATGGTAAATGTGATTAGATACAACTGATTCACCCCCCTCTCAGTTGTCTTGTTCATTTCAAAAATTTATATAAAGATTTGGTTCCATGAAGAAAATCTTAACCACTTTAAGTAGATCCAATGGTGCACAAATTGACAATCCCTATGTTTGATGGATCTGACTATAGTTTTTGGAAACTGCAAATGAGAGGTTACCTGATCTCTCTTGGCTACAAGACTTGGAAATCTGTTGAGACAAAATATGTTGAGCCAACAAGTGGTCCTTCTTCTCCATCTGAAATTTTTTCCTATGAATAAAATGAAAAATCAAGGCATGCAATCTATAGTGCTTTATCTAAGACTGAGCTAACAAAAGTTATTTCATTGGGAAATTCTTATGAAGTTTGGGAAAAGTTGAAAGATATCTATGAAGGAAATGATAGAGTCAAATTATCAAAGAAGTTAACAGGTAAGTGCAGATATGAGAACTTGAAAATGGAAGAAGGTGAAGACATTGCACACTAATTTCAGAGGGTTGAAATTGCAGTAAATTATGAAGTCAAAAATCAAGGAGGTACTTTCATAGATGAAGATGTAATGGAGAAGAATTTGATGACCCTAATAGAGAGCTACAGTGATAAGGTCTTAGCCATTGAGGAAGTTTTTGATCCAAAGAAATTCACTAGAGAACAACTATTTGGAACCTTGACCACATTTGAAATGAGGAAATTTGGAAAAGAAAAGGAGAAATCAGAAACCGTCTTCAAAGCCACAAAGTCAGAAAATGATCTAGATGGTGAAAGTTTAGAGGAGTTGGAAGTAGATTTTACAAGGAAATTGAAGAAAGGTACCAACAAGTACAAAGGTATGTTACCTTTTAAATGTTTTAGTTATTGAAATATTGGTCACTATGCTTCAAGATGTCCAAATAGAGCCATACACAAGAAGAGCAAAGACAATAAAGAGAAAAATTTCAAGAAATTGTATTATGTTAGAGAAGATGCTGGAATTTTTTATGATGAATATGATATTGAGAATGGTAAAGATAAATGCATGTTTCTAGCCTGAGAAGAATAAATCAGTGTCTACTAACCATGGAATATGTGCAAGGGAATGTGGTCCAGAAAACAAGAAGGAAGAGATGGAAGGTACTCTGGTTTCTTCCTTTCATTCTAGACAAGACAAAGACTATTGGGTAATTGACAATGGTTGCTCAAATCATATGAATGGAGAAAAAAAAGTTTACTAAACTTGAAAAGTATGATGGAGGATTAGTCATGTTTGGAGATGATTCTGGTGCAAAGATTGTTGGAAAAGGAACAATTAGTTTTGATGGAAAACACAATACTAATGATGTCTATTATGTTAAGGGCTTAAGGAATAATCTCTTGAGTGTTGGACAAATGTGTTTAGAATGATTTTCCTAAACCTGCTCAAACATGGAAAAACAAGAAAACATTATTCCTCAAACAAGTATAAACAAGCATTCCCTCTGAAATTCATTCAAACACAAGAACATGAAATTAAAATGAAGTAATCAAACAAACCACAAATGAAAATATATTTGGATGCTCAAACCAGCATCCCATGGGGGAATTGGTGCTTCTTTGATGCGGAAAGAAGCCCTTTCCCAATTCCTTTATAAACTTTATGATGATTGTGTGCTCCTTGATGCAAAATTTCAATAACCTAGCTATGGATGATGAAATTCTAGGATAACTTGGATGAAGAATATAGATAATGGACTTGCATAAACTTTTGGATTCAAAATGCCTAAGATTGTGGATGATGTTATGGATAATAACCTTGCATGAAATTGTCTCCCTCAAATCAATAGAGAAGGACTCTACTTATAAGGAAGAAGGATTGAAGATTGAAGAATAGGATGAATATGTGACTAAAGATGGACCAATGGTATTGTGCCACTTGTCAACATGCTAATGAAGGAGAGTGGAACACATTTTGAACAATGTGCATGTTAAATGCTTGTAGGTGGAATTTGAATTTGAATAAGTGACTTGTGCAAGACAGGATGTAAGAGGAATTAATGCCAAGTTAGCTCAAGGAGAGAACATGTAAGAGCTTTTAATGCCAAGTTGGAGGACAAAAGTCCTTTGGGAGGGAGAATTCAAATAAGTGGAATATTCCAAGAATATGCCATATTTGAATGAAAAATGGATAATTAGTAAATCAAACAAATTCATTTATATGTGCAACATGCAAAAGCTAGAGGAATGGAGGATTAGTGTTAGGAGTTAATTAATTTAGGATTAACTAACATAGATGAAATTAGTTTGATTGGTGACATTTGATTTAGATGTTTGTGTTTATTTAAATCAAATGAGAGGATATTGGAACATTTGTAATCTAATTAAATAAAATGATTTATTTAATTAAATGAAAAACATTAGGATTTAATTAAATAAAATTGATTTATTTAATTAATTAAAGAACATTAGGATTTAATTAAATAAAGTTGATTTATTTAATTAAAGGAAGAATATGATGAAATAATCTAATAAAGTTTATTATCTAATTTTAGGAGGAATTAAATTAATTAAATAAAGATTATTCAATTAATTGGCTAAGGTGGAAGTGATTAAGGAAGAATCAGTGTTAGTTAATCAAGATCGAGTGAATGATATTAATCAAGATAATTTACATGTCTACATTTTTCCCCTCTTTGAAGCACTGTACCTATTGTGTTGGTTCAAAGAATAACCTTGCTGAGATCAAAATTCAATTTTATTTTTTATTTTTTCAAATTCCCCACTGATGCCCTAGTGAGAAGAATTACGCGAGTATACTACCCCCTTGAGAGATTGGACAAAAAAAATGATTTTTGGGTGATTTCTCGAAAAAAGAGAACAAGCGACCCGATAGGTCCAGAAAGGCTCCAAGATGTTGAAAATGTGCCAAAATGTGAAAAAAAAAGATATGAAATGAGCTTTGGTTGGGAAAAAACAATGTCGAGGGCGCAAAACCCTAGTTTGACAGTTAAATTAAGGCAAAAACCCCCTAATTTTCATGCTTAAATAGCCTAGGAGGGGTCATTTTCTATTCTTTTTTGCATTCACACCTTGAGAATTCTAGCTTTTTGAGCTCTAACTCCTCTATAGAATGGCACAAAGAGTGCTTCCCCAACACATTTATGAGCGAATCCAAGTGTACCGAGTCCTCTAGGTGCAGGACCGGCTATATGTGACCCTAACTTGACCTTGAGTATCAATTTTTAAGCGCATTTATTACATTTTGAGGAGGCCAAAGTCCCTAGTGTCGCAATATAGTGATGCTAAAAGTGAAAAATTGGTGACACTAGGGCTCATATAGTACCGCTTGTGTGAATTACGACGTCTTCTAAAATCCTCTGTAGCTTCTTCAATATGTTATTCAAAACCCTTCAAAATCAAAAAAAAATCGAGAAATTGAAGGACTATATTTCCAAAATCGCCTCAAAAATTGAGAAAAACCTTCCCTCTATGGTGCCAAGATCATGCTCTGATACCACTTGTTATGAAATAACTTGCACAATGGAAGAATATGATATGAAATATGCTGCAAATACTTGATAATAACTGAGAATAACAAGCCACTTCGAGGGGGAAAACCTCCAAATATCTCTAATGGGAACACACTTCACAACTTGATGATGAAATAAGACTCACAACCTCCTATATATACCTATTTATGCCAAGGATATCACCTAGGCCGACTTAGACACACCTATATAAGACTTAGGCCGACCTAAACAACTAATAACAATATACTAATGATAATGAGCAATAGAGGGAGTTAAGATAGCCACAAGCCGACTATTCATAACCCGATATGTACAATAATATTAAGGGCATATGGAAATGATAATTTGCACTTACTGAGACATAGCATAGAAAGACCTCATCCTTTTACCTTCCTACCAGTGAGGTGACTATTAGATTGCAGGACGTTTGGCGCAACTTGCAGTTGTTGATTCATGATGACTAAGTTATCTATGACACAGATTTTGGTGGTGACACATGCTTTGAGATCATGGAGGTCAAGGAGCTCACACTCTCTAAGGGCTAGATCGATTTAGATTACTACAAAGGTTGGGTGCCAACTTTCCAGCTAATCAATTGTAGCCATTATATGTGGATTGGTAGCTCCAGACTAACAGGGAAGATATTTCAGCTTGGGATGGGGTCTTTCCTAGGAGAGGATGCTACACAGGAGGACCTTGTTTGCTTGGGGACTAGTGATGTTGGCCTCATTATACCATGATCTACATGAGTTTCCCTACTATAATAGCTGAGTGATTGGTACCAGCATCACATTATTGTACTTTTGGGCCTAGGAGCATATTTTCATGCTCTGACCGATGTTCACTATGGTCGATGTAGAGCCCGATGACCCAACAGTTTGGAGATATAGGGGAAACATTACATTGAGGGACATAGGATGGCTAGGCCTACCCCACTAGCACCGTGTCATAGATGAGATGATAGTGTTTACTTGGAGACCATGGTTACAGATTCCTACCTGTTATAATGATTTTCAACAATTATTCTATGCTCAACAAGATTGATTGATGTAAGGGCATGAGCATAGGATGATAGAGCACTACCTTCCTGACAGAGTAGCTCATCAGTTTGGAGATGTGCAGGATTGGCCAGATGATTAGTATGTGGCCATATTTGCTCTAAAATCTAGAGAGACTACATGGGAATGGACAATTTCAGTGTCTTATGTAGTTGACAACTTTAGGTAGGCCATGGGCCTACGATCAAGGACTGACAGATCTGGGAACTACACATGCCTATGATGACTGGTGTAGACCTTCTCTATGGATGACGGTTCCAGGGGTAGTGTTTCCATGGTGGAGACCCCGAGGTAGGATGACGAGGAGAGGACAGGTAGGATAGGTACCTAGAGCACCTGGGGGAGGTGGGTCGCCTCCACAACAACAGCAGCTAGATTAGTAGAGAGACCAACATCCTCCCAAGCCACCTTAGCTAGACCCACGAGACACCCTGATTCAACAATTATAGGGGTAGATACAGGGTTTACAAGGGTAGCTGAAAATAGTCATAGCAATTTTAGCCACTCACCACTAAAAGAGATCAGGAGTGCTAGCAGAGGCAAGCGATAAAGCTACATCTAGCCTAGGAGGTCTGTCAGAGGTAGCAGTAATAGAGCATGGATACTTCATCCTAGTGGAGGACAATACCTACACAGATGTACCATGATACCATGTGAGAGGCCGAGTATTGCAAGTTTCACTATCAGTAGGTTGTACCCTTGGTAGCTCAGGTGCTAGATTATTCTCAATAGATAGAGCTGAGACAGGCAGAGGACTAGACAAAGAGGCATCCATGTGAGGGAAGCAACCATCGGGGCTACCTACCACACACAATTATTTGATCACAGCATTTTATTCTTTTTGGAACTCACAGGCTCCATTTTTGATAGACCCGTGGGCATTGTATCTTGACTGATGTACATACACATGATTCTAATTTGTACCATGACAGTGATATTTTTTGATATATATATGATATGATCAATTTATTATGTGATGTGTCTACTTTATTTATGCTTTATGGATAGATTCATTATGTATATGTAATGTGATTCTATATGATATGATGTGATGCATGATTATGTAGATGTTTATGGATGTCATGGATGCATTTATTTTTGTATTGTTTCTCTACACTTTTATGATGATGATGTATGAAGTATTGATGTATGGATGCAAATTTTTCTAAAATTCATAGACTAATAGAATTATGCCCCTAATGGATGATGTTATATGTTATGATTATGAGATGTATGGGATGTTATGACATGCTCCTTTTCTTTTTCAGTATCTATTTCATGTATGATATGATGATGCATATTTGGATGATATGATGAGGCCCATATGATTATGCAATGGATGCAAATGTATGGTTTATGAGATGCTTAGAATAACCAATCTATATTATTATGCAAATGATGGAAATGCAATGTATGTGAAATGATCAGTGTTTCCTATTATGAATGATATGTATGATATGTAGTATGCTGACAGTTTGTGGATGCAGGATGGATGCATTGGTGATGTTTAGGTCCATTGTCATGGTACCAGGTTAGCACAAAAAGAAGAAATTATATGATAACAAGAGGATCCAACAATTTGATGATCTACGAGACTTTATTAGAGACGATGAGAGATGGACGATAATGATATTGCTTATCAAGAATTAGGATTTTAAAAGGGTTGACTTACCTTTTGTTTGATCACATGTATGCACAATGCATCAAGGTATAAAGAACCAGGATGGAAATGTGTCTATTGTGTGTTGGAATATGGATTTTGGTGTTGTCATTGATGGCAACCTAAGTCATTGATCTAGTCCGTACTTCAGTATTTGTCCATACCAAAAGTCAGAGTGAAGAACTGGGTATCTAAATGAACTTGAATCTGTGAATCCATTTGCATTACTAGATAATCAATTTGGGTTTTGGATCTCAGGGAAGTTTTTTGGGTATCTGGAATATCTTATTCTCTATTTTTGTGTCGTCACATCAGTTGGTGTACGAGTTAGGATATCTAGTTGATTGATTTCTTGTTTAACAGTGCTAGAAGGTCGACTAACTAAATGTGGCATGTTGCAGATGTTTAAGGAAAAATTGTTTGAAGTATTTTTGGGTTTGAGGATTTTGTTTTGGGTCCTCACTATGTTGTGTCCAACTTTGGATGGTGCACATTGAAAATTATTTGTGGATTGAGCCAACAGTTTGGAAAATATTTTTAGTTTTATTGAAGTCGACTTGTAGCAGTTAAATATTTAGTTGCAGATAATATATGTGATCACTTATATCATTTTGGTATGAATGAAGTTTGTTGATATGTATTGTGAATGTCAAAATAATTGTAGAGGGATTATGCACAGTTTCACTTGTACAAAAAAGTATTTGTTGAGATGCCAATGAAAGTAGAATAGAGCAGAAGAGAAGAATCAGACAAATGGTCAAGGAAGTTATTAATTAGCTTAACTAGAACTATTCTCAACAATTTGTAGATGTTATTTCATAGTTCACCACTCCAGTTGTCTTTTGAATTTTATTGTAAGGTAGTGATCCTTTTTGTTTCTGAGCAATGAGCTCTAGGCAGTGTGCTTGAATGCATGTGCATTCCCATTTGTAAAACACTTATATTTGAGTACTCAAATTGTGGATTAACCTCCACCATGGATTTCCCCTAACAAGGTTTCCACATAAAAATCCTTGTGTTATGGTGTTGTGGTTGATTGCTTTATGTTCTTGCATCATTATTTTGGTTCAATGTTGTAAGTGGTTTAGAGATCAGATTCATGAAGTTAAATTTTGTAGAACACTGATTCACCCCCCCTCTCAGTCCTTGATTCCAACAATTGGTATCAGAGCCTAGTTCCTCGAAAGAAGTTTAACAACTTGAGGTGGATCTTGGAAAGTAAAGGACTCTGGTAGTCTTGAGTAGCAGCTTTTGGTGGCACTTGATGATCTTGATCAGTCAAAAGAAAAAGTCTGGGAATTGAAAGAAAATCTTAAGGATACTAAGAAATTCATTCAGTCTTTGAAGGATTAGATTATTAAGTCCAGGGAAAACATAAAGGATGTATGTGACTAGATTAAGCAAAAAGAGAGAAAAAGCATGGATGATGTTTACCTAAATCAAACCTTGAAGGAAATAACTGAAGAATGTGAGAAGCTTTCCAAAGATAATGCTACGTTAAAGCATGATATGGAATCTATGGTGATGAAGCTGACTAAGGAGATTGAAGAAAGAAAGAATAATGAGGTGAATATTTCTCACTCCTTAAAAGAAAGATATGATGAATGCCACAAAATTAATGGTGGATTCATTTAGTTAGAGATTTAACTGCAACAATCTAGAGATAATGAAGAAGAGCTTGAAAGATAGATTGTTATTCTCAGGGATGAACTTGCTACTGCAAATGAATACAAGGAGAAGTTCAAGATTAGCTCAGCTAAGCTTGATGAGCTGACTCAAGGTTGGAAGAATGGAAATGACAAGCGAGGTCTTGGATATGAGAAAGGAGAAATTTTTAGATCTAATCAAAGGAATTTCAGGCAAGGAAATCATATGAACAAAGAAAAAAGGCATCCCGTAAGACAACCTAATGCTCAAAATTTTAATGGATACTATTTTTCTTGCAATAAATTTGGTCATATGGTAGATCAATGTAAAAGTAAAATGAAATCAAGTGATCTATCATTCTCTAGTTAGTGTTTCAATTGCAATATGTTTGGTCATAATTCAATTGAATGCAGAAATATGCCAAACAACTCTGTCAATAGAAGGAATGTTAAATGTTATACCTATGGAAGATTTGGGAATATTGCTAACCAGTGCAGATCAAGAAGAAATCAATGGAATGAATGGTTTCAACAAGGAAGTGGTGTGTGTTACAATTGCAACAAATACAGTCACATTGCAAGATTCTGTAGAAACAAAAATATGGATCTAGAAGAGGTCTAACATACAAAGGTAGAAATACATAGAAAGATGATAAAGGAAAAGGGAAAGTGACTGTGGATGAAATAAGAGATTAGATGAAGAATACATGGGTAAGAAAGAGTGAGTCTGATGCAGGAAATGGTTCCATACCGAAATATGGTGCTAGTAATTCCTCTTGGAATTGATTTTAGGCCATTGGCCTAGGGGGATTTTTTCAAGAAAATCATTTTCCCCCTATTGGTAGTTGGTGTCAAAATGCAACAGATTGTCAATAGTTTTATTAATGATTTATAGATGCATCAAAAAACACTTGTAAAGAAATTCAAGCAATTGAAGGCCCACAAAATTTTTTTTCTTGCTGACTGAGAAAATAGGGTATCTGGAACACCCATGGAAAAAGCATTTATTACAAAAGGTTAAGTGTGCAAGTTATAAAAAGAAATTTGGAACCCTTATTTTCCCCTTTATATTGAATAAAAGAAGGAGAACACTCTGCAACCAAATCTCGAAAGCGTGAAGATAATTCAATGATGAAACCCTAATCCATTAGGTACTTTAGTTGTATTGAGAAATTTATGTTTAATTTGGTGTGTGGTTGAAGAAATTCCTTGGTAGAATCAAGACATGAGTATGAAAGGTAAAATGGAACAAATCAAAGGAATGATAAACCTAGATGAGTTTAGTAGTGAGAAGATTAGAGTTGTAAGAAACATGTTGTTGCACGATAAACTGAAATGGCTGAAAGAAGCAAAACACAAAAGCTTGATATTTGGAGTAAATTACCCTATTTCAAAAATGCAAAAATAATTTATTTTATTCTAGATAGATTTAATGATCATATTCTAACTTTGGATAAACCCTACCATATCTCAAAAGAAGTGATTAGAATTGTAACTGGGCTATGCAAAGTTGGGGATGTGCTAAGAAAGAAGTCAAAACCCTAACTGGAATAATTGGAGATCAAAGGGCATTAATAATCTCAACATTCAGAGATTTAGTGACAAGGTACATTGCACATGGAGTATCCTACAAAACATTTTTTAGAAACAGAGAAGGTGCAACTTCGATAGGTGTTGTTTACATTTAACAAAAGATGATAATGGAAGATCAAGATTTTCACCTTTGTGGATTACTGAAAGATCAACTGATGGAGAACGTACAATTAACAAAGGAGACATATTACCCTTTCAAGTTTGGTACTTTGGTTATATGTCTTGTGATGTATTTTTTGAATTGCTTACCATTGAACAAGAACATAATACCTGAAGAGAGTGAACTAGTTTGCAAGAAAATTTGCATGCACTCTAACAATTTGGAAAACTGTGCTCAAGTATATGAAAGTTTGTTTAAGGGTTTGATAGGAAAGTTTGGCTCAATTGGTATTCCCATTCTGGTAAAGGCACTTGAAGTTGGTTCCTCCTCCGGTGAGATGGAGAGAAAGAATAAAAGAGAAAAATAAATTATTGTCTACACTCCATCGACATGCAAGACTCCAAGAGTTGAAGGGAATGGAAAAGAACAGGTGATTGTGCACATACTAGATGAGGAATCTGATAAGGAAACTGAGGAAACCCAAAGAAAAGAACTAGAATCAACCAAACCGGAACAAGAAAAGGAAATGACAAAAGAAAATGGAGAAGAAGGTGATTTAACCAAAGAAGAGGTATTGCAGCTTATTCATGAGGAAGATGGAATGGAGAAAATAAAAAACATATGGTTTATCATACCTTCATATGAGCAGGACATGATTTTAAATGTACTAAGTGCTCATCTTGTGCACAATCATATTGAATTAGAGAGTATACAAAATACGTTGCATGAAGAGATGATTGAATGCATCAAGGAAATCATGGACTCTAAGTCTCAAAACAAGGAAGAAGAAGTAATTCTACACCTGAAGAAGCAGTACAAATTATCACTCACCAAGCTAAAAAAGGAACATGAATTAGCTCAGGCAATGCATAAACACAACAAACAACATCTATAACTACTTTCTTCGATGGCCTCATGAAATTGAAAAGTACAAATAAAAGCTAGAATAAATTAAAATAGTGTTGAATAGTATTGGACAAGATTTTAACATGTTTCAGGATCAAGATGTTGCAATTAAGAAAAAAATTCAAGAATTACAGACAACATTTAAATGTTCAAAACACCAAAAACAGGATTGTCGACACCTTTTGGAAAGTAAAGGACTTAACAAAATGCAGACTAGAACAATTCATTGACATTTTGAGGAAACGAGAGATATTAGAAGAAGCCATCACCATTTTTGAATCCATCATCAAGATTATCAACTAGACATCTGAAAACAACAACATGATCATAATCACAGGGATTATAGTAGAAGCAGGGAAGAAGTTTCTTTTGGAGGTGAAGGAAAAATACAAAATAATTTTCTAACACAAGTTGCAGCTGTATTTCTTCAAAAAATTTGAACCAATATTTGAAATAAGTAAGTTTTTGGTTACACTTCAATAGGGAATACTGTAGGAAAATATTTTTTTCATTGATGTCGAAGGGGGAGAGAGAGCAGTGAAAAATGCCTTATCAAATTTAGGGGGAGTTGTGTCAGCTATGAATTTTTGAAGTCTTGAAGGATTGTAGTATGTTGGTTCAGACACTTAGTCATTTTTCACTATGTGTTCCCATCAATTCCAAAGGGGGAGATTGTGGGCATATGGCTTATGGTGTTGTCATTGATGGCAACCTAGGTCATTGATCTGGTCCACACTTCAGTATTTGTCCATTCCGGAAGTTAGAGTGAAGAACTGCGTATCTGACTGAAGTTGAATTTGTCAATCCATTTGCATTATTGATTATCAGTTTGGGTTGTGGATCTCAAGGAAGGTTGTTGGGTATTTGGAATATCTTATTCTTGATTTTTGTGATGTCACATCAATTGGTGTACAAGTTAGGACATCCGATTGATTGATCTCATGCTTAATAGTGCTAGAAGGCCGACTAAGTGAATGTGGTGTGTTACGAATATTCAAGGTGAAATTGTTTGAAGTATTTTTGAGTTTAAGGATTTTTTTTTGGGTCCTCACTATGTTGTGGCTGACTTTCGATGGTGCGCATTAAAAATCACTTGTGGATTGAGCTGACAGTTTGGAAAATATTTTATGTTTTATTGAAGCCGACTTGTAGCAATTAAA
Organism: Sequoia sempervirens; assembly: GCA_007258455.2. Taxonomy (NCBI): domain Eukaryota; kingdom Viridiplantae; phylum Streptophyta; class Pinopsida; order Cupressales; family Cupressaceae; genus Sequoia; species Sequoia sempervirens. The sequence goes on from VDFB02254608.1 coordinate 25,773, forward strand.
TCTTTAGTTACAGATATATATATGCAATCACTTATATCATTTTGGTATGAACGAAGTGTGTTGATATGTGTTGCAAATTTTAGAAGAATTGTAGAGTGATTATGCATAGTTTCACTTGCGCATTAAAGGATTTGAGATGCGAATGAAAGCAGAACAAAGTAGAAGAGAAGAATCAGAAAGATGGTCAAGGAAGCGATTAATGAGCTTAAGTGGAACTATTCTTAGGCATTTGTAGATGCTATTTCATAGTTCACCACTCCAATTTTCTTTTGACTTTGATTATAAGGCAGTGAGCCTTTCCATTTCTAGGTAGTGTGCTTGAATGCATGTGCATTCCCATTTGTAAACACTTATATTTGAGTACTCAAATTGTCAATTAACCTCTACCGTGGTTTTTCCCCTAACAGGGTTTCCATGTAAAAATCCTTGTGTTATGGTGTTGTGGTTGATTGATTTATGTGCTTGCATCTTTCTTTTGGTTCAATGTTGTAAGTTGTTTACAGATCAGATTAATGAAGTTAAATTTTGTAGAACATTGATTTACCCCCCCTCTCAGTGTTCCTAAATTCCAACAGTGTGATGGACTTTGATTCAACAATCAGATAGGAGTATCCTTGTTCACACCTAACATACAAAAACCTTACTAGGATGTACTTCATATATTTTGAACATCTTAGACCAAAACATGAAAATGCAAAACCTAACAATGTAATAGTCAACAAGTTGTCCAAAACACCTTCTATCCATACATAATAAAGCAAGTATTCACTGAGGTTATATTACAAGAATCTACAACAAGCACAATAGACAAAAGATAATGATCGTTGCCCCATTCCTTTCTCTCTAAATCCCTTTGTTTGGACATCATCAAGAGGTCATTGAAATGAGCACAATGAGATAAGACAAAAGACAAAGATCAAGTAAACAAACAAGCTAATGTTCTTCATACCGCTAGCCATGACTAAACTACGGTGATGCCTGATGTTGATGTCCATTGTAGGAAGGATGTATCTTAGGACATGATGTTATCAGATGATTTTGAGATTGACTAGATGATAGGATATTAATACCAAGAGTTTCCCAACTTGTTTACCTACTGACCTAAACTTGAGAACTTGATGCTTTGAGTTTTCACTTTTGATCTGCTAGACTTGTTTCTGATTGTTTCACCAAAGGTTGAGGATGGAGATCATTTATTATGAGTGGATGTTTATTACGGGTGAGAGTGAGATGGGATCGATGGATTTTTTTCAAATATTTGGATATTTTTGATGTTTTGAAATGTTTTGAGGCTATTTTTTGGTATTTTCAAGATGTTTTACAAATGTTTTGATTTTCAAAATTTCCAAAGTTTTTGGTGTTTTCCGATATTTTGACTAAGAACCTAACCTAAAGACCTATCCTAGGGGCCTCGAGGGCTTATCAAAGACTAGCCTTGCCTATGTTATACACGTAGAGACCATGTAGTTTGACTGACACAAACTCGTTTATTGATGAAGATATGCAGAGATGGATTTCCAGTTTATTATGATGGACCCCTAAAGGACTGACCTAAGGTGTCTCATGGGATGATCAAAGATCAACCTTGCCTACGTTTAGAGCTCAAAGAACCATAGTTTGACAAGACACATACTCTATATATATATATATGTATATTAATATTGACTTTTTCTAACTTTTTGACCTATTTTTGGGATTTTGATATGTTTTGAATGTTTTTGGGTTTTTTGATTTTATGAATGTTGTTTTGGATTTTTCTAATTTTAAGGAATATTTCAAGAATGTACATGAATCCGATTTGATGTAGGTATAAGAATATTCCACCAGTGTGGTACAATAGACCACTTTGATATAGGTAGGAAAAACTGACCTTAGGAATGGGTCGAGTAGTTCTAGGAGGGATCGTGATGCAAACACAAGATCGAGCTATGATGCGAATGCGGATGGGTGGTGGATGGAGATATGGAAGTGTGATGGATGAATGATGCAAAATGAGCTGCAGAGATCATGGTGGATGGAAAACTTGATTATTTACACAAGGTGCTTGTTTTCTAGGTTTTCACCAAGGTACTTGCCCAAGGTGACACCGAAATGGTTTTCACTAGAGAACAATTTTTTATTTACTGTTTTC